>QXVZ01015419.1:1412-28472 GCA_008931825.1 Phallusia fumigata | reverse complement strand
ATACTTAACATTAAACTATATCGAAAGATTTCGAAAACTTAATTTAAAGCCAACTCCTTTCTAAAATTGAAAAATACCTGTCAGATTAACGCAGTTATCCCCAGAGCACTCTGCATAAATACCAAAGGACTTGTACATAGTAAATAAGTATATTTGCAAACCTTTCATAAATCGCTGTTGTTATCGTCAGCGCATACTGACCAGAAGCTAAAATCGTGATTTTACAAGTGTTTTTTTTTAATATCGTGTGTTCCTATATTACATCTTTAATTAATAAACAAACTAAAGAATGAACAACCGCCTAATCGTCGGAAAATTATGACATGAACTTAGAAAACAAACTACTCCGAAACAAAGTTTTTTTGTTAAAGTCAATGCGCTAAACAACAAAAAGGCAATGCGCTAAACATAGAGATTACCTATACATACTATCTGCTTTGGATGAACGAACAAACCAACTGTTTCTGCAACCAACGATCTGAATAAATGAAGCGATATCACGGCAACCAAGCTATTACTGCACAGTCGTAGTATCTGGCAAAAAAGGCAATTTCTCTACTGGGCGGAACAAAACTTAAAACATGAAAAAAGCAAATACATCATGTCATGTAAAGTTGACAATTGCTGAACTTAGTGTCCTGTTCACGTGGTTGTTCACAAATGTTGTGATGGGTAAATAGTTCACCTAAAGGGACAATACCAATGTCACGCTGCGTGCAACAGAGGGTAATGTCGAGTATCATGCAAGCGATGTAAAATGTTAATAGGCAAACTACGGTCGATGTGATATTTTTTTTAACACAAATATAACTTGGTGGCAACTTAGCTTGGCGTATAGTTTCCAGATTAGTGGAACGAATGAACCAACAGACGACTATTGGCTGAGCATTTAAGGCATAAACAGAGAAAACCCACACACAGACGTAAAACGAAGGATACAATGAAAAACTAACGAATTCCATTAATTTCTGTGTGTCAAAAAGCCTTAGGTAGCAATACACTGTCCTCATACAAATGCCAAGCAGGCCAAAGTTAACTAAATGCCACCTTGAAATAACAAAGAAATCTGTATTAGGTTTATAGCGACGCAGTGCGTTGAATAGTTTGTATTTTTTAGCCCTTGTTGGTGGAACTGTTCCGTGTAAGTTCCTTTTTCCGGTTTTTGCTTTGTGGCTTTGACACATGAGGTGGTAATGCAATGTAGCCGGAAAGGTGAACAAAACCGAGGTTGCTACGGAATGCCATGCGAGCGATGTAACACCGCAATGGGAACTGTTGGCAACTCCCAGTTCAATGAAGGAGTGAGTTTGGTAAGTTAGCCTTTTATCAGTTAATATACATGATCTGTCCTTTCAGGGTCCAACTTAAACTTATACACTTTGGATGTCCCTATGACAGTTTGTCTACCTGGGTGCCATGAAGATTCCTTCAAATGAAACTGTACTCTATTAAAACTGTATCGAAACTTGTTAAACTCCAACTACAGAGCCTTGTGTCAAGTGTTATGCTCCACCACCACATACCCGCATTTGCTCCCACTTCAATTTCACATTGTCAAACATTTTACTTACGATTGCGAAAGTTATGTAATGCACCGACACGTTTGCTTTCTTCGTGTCGATTGGCAGGGTGATGGTTGTGACAGCAACGCTCTAGCGACTCACTCAAAAATCACACGGCATACGAAGTTTGATCAGTTTATCTGCAAAAAATAGATCTGCAGTATGCATTTTACATTTTGTAATGAAACCACAGCGTGCTACGGTTTGTACGCCTGAAGCCAGTTTTCAAACGAGCATCGAACAATCAACCGCGACACGAGTTAGGTCAGGACCACGATTGTGATCACTTAATATGGCTTTCTCAAGCAACCTCGTAAAATAGGTCCAACGCATGATGCCTGCATGGCAAGGACGTTTTCCTACCTAGACAATCGTACGTTTTGTCCAACACCATATCTGGAAGGACTTCAGGCAAAAGAATATTTTCGGTTGGTTGAGTTGGTGCTTTTATTGTCAAGGAATAACTGAACCATATTTTACAACTACACGTGCATGCATCACAGACATAACACCCGCTATCTAACACATCGGCAAGCTGTAGGGTTTAGTGCGTCACAACTAATCGTTGCCGAGCGCTCAACGACTTCCGTGCGTATATCGTCTAGTTATGCGACGCACATTGCAAGCGTACACAAAGGCATCATCGAAATGATTTTCGCTGTTGCCGGCCGCGAAATTTCGAATGGTTCGTTGTTACCTCATTTAACGCTCGTATCTCGAATTTGCCTTGGGTAGGCAAGCATGGCGAACCAAAGGTATTTGGTCGGGATTATAAACAAAGGTTTATCCTTGAAACTTTTAGTTCCCATTCTTCGGCAAGTGACATTGGTGATTAAGGACTAGGAGATAATCTGGCTACTGCCGACTAATCGTTAAGTTCGAGGTGTCGTTTTCTTTTTTCGTTTCATTTTTTATCTGTGGGACGCGCCTCAATGCGTTTTGCTCACAATACCTGCCTGATTGCAGTTTATGACTCAATTGTTTCGACTTTTTAGAAGTCGATGACTTCTGTGATTCAACCAATCGGGCTTCACTGGTACAGAATCACAAGCGACCGAGACAAAGTAAGAACCCACAACCTTACGAGCACAAGACAGTTGCGCAAACCATTCGGCCATTTTAACGACAATTCGTTAGTAACGGTAATATGCTTGGATGGAGAAATTTCTTCAACTTTTACGCCTATAGAAACGTTGCCACGCACATTGGAATCTTTGTACTTTTTTTACTGTTGAACAACCTTGGAAATGTCTCAAAACGGTTTTGACTTTCGGTTTTATTTTGCGGAACGTCTCGGGTGAAAGACGTTACTTTCACACGTCCGACAACAACTTCCACCTTTTCGAAAGTGTCGTGCTGATTCGTTCTCCAGAAGAATTAAAGGCTTTTCTGGGCGAGATCGTCGAGAGGGACAACCTGGACCGGTTGGGGCTCTAGCGCGAGGACCCGTCGTGGGTGGCGGAGGACCTCACCAACATAAAAATTTTCTGTTATTATGTAGACGGCCCGTTTATCGACCAAGCTGAAAAGCTCCCGCCCCACCTGCTACTAAATCGTGGTTTGGTTCCGTTGAATAGAACCGTCGACGGTCGACTAATTCAAGACAACCTGTGCTTTTTTCAATGCCTGGCGTTATTTCAGGGTGCGAGACCTGAGGCGTTGGAGGCGAATGCTGCTGCAAACCTCGAATCAGAAAAGTTCCCGGGAGTGAAGCTGATTGATCTTCCTTTTATTGAAGAGCTCTTCCATTTGAACATTAAAGTTTTTCATTTGGCAGCGGAAGCTCCGCGGGATGGTTGTGAGCTTATCTGGCGGAGCGTGCGACGCCTCTCGACTAACGAACCGCGCGTTCTCAATCTACTCCTTCACAAAAACCATTTTAATTTATAGAGGACTTTAGCAAGCCTTCGCCATGTCGCGTCCACGAGGATACTTGCAAAGGGGTGGTGAAGGATGTGTACGTCGGTGGCATTTAAAACACGGCCCCGTCGGTGATAGAGGCACTCGAGGAAGCTGGCGTCATTGTTCCGACCACCATGCTCTTTTTGGAGTTTCGAGCAACCTTCGATTTGGAGGCGTATTTTTGGACTCCCGACGAACGCCCCCAAAACCACCTGGCACGCTGAACATCTTCCCCTGAGCGCCTCGGTTTGCTCAAACGTTCCAGGCTTCCCGGAAGCACGGTGTTACATCACCGATTGTGATGCGATGAAACTTGTCGGTCGCATGCTAAAGCATCTCGATGAAGTGCAGGAAGCGCCCCGGGACATCATGCTGGAGCGGTTTCGGGGTGTGTTGGCGGACCTTTACCGATATATTGAAGAATCGTCTCACTTTGACAGGTTGGTTGAGGTCGGCAATGACCTTTTCGAAGTTCAGCTGCGAAAAACACGTTTGGTCCACCGCCTGCCGATACAATGCGGTCTGCTAACTTACCCAATGGATAAGTTAAGGCTTTTGGAGTGTTATTATGACAGTCTCAATTTATTCGTGGAGTGTCGCGATTTTTAACTCTCTCGATGTGACACGGAATCACTTCATTTTGGGATATCCGGAGCCATGCTAAGCGACGTCGTTCGACCCAACCTCCGCCGGGAATTGTACCAAGCCTACCACACGTGGTTACCAGCGGAGGCGTGCGACGCGCACCGAGGCGACTTTATCGAGCAGTCACTCGACGGTAAGGTCTTCCAAGGCAGACAGTGTTGTTAGGAGCGAAAAAAGTTTTACCTACGCATGCCACGGGATAAGCAATCGTGGCACTAACGTCACAGGCGAGCAAGTCTCAAAACCCGTTCGAGCTTCAACAGTACCTCGACGTGTTCAAGACAACGGTCAGCGCCAGCGAAAGCAACACGGGATTCAGGAGCTTCAACCAAAGTGTATTTACGTTCGGTCAGATACGGCAGGGTTTCACCTTCTATCCAAAAAAAGAGTTCTGGCTGACGGTGTCCCGACTGAACCATTGGATATCTAACACTCTTGCCATCATGGACGTCCACGCACACACATTTTCGAAGATACTTATCTTTTGGCGTACTGCTATCACCTTACGTTTTATTATCCGCACTGGCTCAGTTTAGGGTGCTCCAAATCGCTTAGCTTCAAAGTGCCACACCCCTGTCGCTCAATGGTATATATTTTACAACTCACACACGCCCACATACGCGTCAACACGTCGTTTACTCCCGCCCTACCCTGTAGTGACATACCCACACAACCCTGGGTCATATAGAACAAGGTAAAAATCCCGGTTGTCTCGACCAGATAACGAGATTTGTCATTTGCAGACCAAAGCCAGCGTGAATACTTACAGTGTAATCATCGTCATGGAAACCTAAAACAAACTACACTCGATTCTACACTTATCACCAATGCCCTAAAGAGACCAGCGGCGCGTTCATTTTGTTTGTCGGGCTTTGAGGCGAGCGTTCCCGCAAAAGTAACTACAAAAAACCTGTTCTTTTTAATCTTCGGTTGTGTGTGACAGTAGACTAATCACACCTGTGTTTTGCAGTCGCCCCAACACCGCGTCTTCGCTTCGCTACCCTGAGCGTCAAAATGGGCAAAGGCGAAATTTTCAACACGCCACAACTCCGAGCTCTCTGCGCCCATCTCTTCAAGGAGACCCTGCAATCCGCAGATGACGGTTTGAACCGGGTCTAGATCGTGTAATGCGCAACGAGGCAATCCTCGTCGCGAGTCGGGTCTTGGAAATGGCGACCGAGGTAAAGGACGGCGGTTTTCTCAACTTCAAGACACCTTCTGTCTTTGCGCCCGAATCCTACTTCAAACCGATCATTAGAAACGCCGTTTGCTAGGAAGTGAACAACAGTTACCGCAACCTGGTCGAGTTCAACGACGCGGGCGCTTCCAATGTTGCACCACTTAACCTGGAGTTTGAGAAGAACGAAGAACGTATTAATAAAACATTAACCAGCCATACTTGGTAAAAAAATACGTTGTCCCATTGTTTTGAAAGTTGTCAGGCAACGACGCGTAATTTTGTGTTGGACCCAAAACTGCAACAGAATGAGGAGTCAAGTTGCGGACTGTGTGCTTTATGGTTGATTCGATTGCAGCAGAAACCCTGGGAGTGAACGTTTATCATTTCGATGAGTTAGTTCACGGAACGTGCAAATTAATGCAGGAACGGAAAAACAATTTGTGACCACTTGTGGTCTTCCCAATGAGTTCGGTCCAACGTGCCAAAATTAGTTGTCATTAACACACACGGAAAGCTCGCCAGTTGTAGCCTTTTGTTGAACAATTAAACGTTGTTTCATACACTCAATTGGTTAACGAAGTTTGCAGTCACTGTAAATGGAAATACCAAACAATCAAAGTATTAGGTCTCTGCCAATGTTTGAAACTTTCCGATAACCAAGTTAAATCATTATGAAATGTCGGTAACATTACAAGTAGACAACGAAATATTTTGCATCGCGTAAAACGAAATGTTTGTAAACAGAAGTCCAGTATTAGAGTCATTCCAGACAGAACAATGTTTTTCGCAAACAGTTTCTTACAACTTAGTTTCTCCGGTGGCGCATTATAGGATCTGACGTTAGTTCGGGCATTATGTATGTTACAAATTCGATCAGCTTGGACTAACGCTGTTTGGTGATGTATTGGTAAAAAGGACGTCATTTGAATGCGAAAACAAAAGCATTCTGACAGGATCTTGCCTATTGTTTAATGAAAACCCTACTAAGCATATCAAAGTAATTGTTAGGAACGACGCCACTTCGATCTGTTGAAACTAAGCAACTGTATGTCAATGAATACATAGAACTGCAGAAATCAATTGACGGCAATGCAAGTCTGATTACAGACTTTACAACCTCACCGTTCGACACGAAAGCAAATCACATAGTTCGCAATCTAGAAACAATTCTGTCCAAAACAGTTAAGGAAGCCGTATGCATACCCAAGCGTTTTCGCATGAGCTTGTTTCATGAAAACCACAGAGATGAACTAATTAACACCAACAAAGCATTTCTGTTATGTCCAGGTTTTACCAGGGAATGCCTGGAATGTGTGCGCTTCGTTGATCATAAATTATGTCGTTCTCGGTTGCGTCAGTATTTAATTGGCGGAAAATATTTTAAACAGTCTTGTATGGAAAAGGAAATCTAAACATACACACCTTCAGAAAGTGTAATTTCCCCCCCTACTAAACAATAAGCCTTTCGAAATGAACTTGTTTTTAACTCGCGTATTAAATCTAGAGGCTTACGTATACTCCGCAATGCAACTGATTTCGGTGATGCAACAAAATACGACTGTTCATGTAATTTTGTGTGGTAACTGGTAATACTAAAACATACAAAGTTTTGTTTGTGTTAGTTGCAAGTGCCTCCTTTATCTGTACAAAAATAAATCAAACCACTACCTCTGGCGAAACCTTGACGTCGGTGTCGTGGCTTTGAACCAATGCCGGCAAATACATAAGCCAATGCTAAAACAGCCGTTTAACACCATGTTCTCTCCCACCACATCTTCATATTCCTATGCGGTCAAAGTTTCTTGGTATATATTCGCAAAGAATAGGATATTCTCTATTTTTATTTGGGAACTACTGTCTTGCCGAACGAAATCTTCGCAGCTTATTGTTTTGAAGAATGCTTTTGTTACTTGACAAACAACGATGAATCAGGCTTGCTCTGTAATGTAAACGCTCTTAAGATTGATGAAAGTGGGGACCACGGTAGTCCATTTGTGATAAAATTGTCACAAAACTTTATATTTGCTATGCATGAGTCACACTAGGAAAAACACGAAAAAGTCATGGAGTTCCGTCAAGGAACGAAGACATGTGATGTACACCGTGGGCTTTATAGGACACTTTTCAGGAAGTTACAAAGAAGGTTAAGTTCCTGGTTTACAGAGAAACTGCAAACAAAATTTCGAACGCAGGGAAATATGGACAAAAGTCAGGAGTTGGCCAAAAAAGACAACAACGTATACCTGTAACTTTGAGCAAGAATCTTTGGCGCTGCTGCAGCACTAAGGGTGTTCCTAGCTCGATCACTAGTGTTTTCCTGAGGAAGAGACTTAAGTAATATTGCTCCAATCCAGTTAGACAGATGTGTTGTTCCGAATTGAAGTCACCAAATAAAAAAGATGCAACCGAACTCATGTAGCTCGACGGTGGTGCATAACGCATTCAGGCGTTGTTCCAGATTGTATAATCATCCAACATTGATTACTTAAACTGTTTCCTGTGAGCATTTTGCTGGCTAACATGTGCGGTTTGCGTTAGTGGTTGAAATTTCAAGCAAACAATCGTTTATCTGGTAAATCATTACCAAAGTTTTATCAGATAAAACCTCAAAATGCCAATTAGCAAAAATGCAGTCAGGCAATTACCAACTGTTACAAAGAATTTGATGAGGCGTCAAACTTGTTGCCCTCGAGTACAGAGTTCAGGAAACTGTTGGAAAGGGACAGACAAGTTTTCGTAAAGAAAAAGAAGCGCGTATTTGCCAAGAAGAGTAAAAGTATAATTTTTCAACTTCAAAGGAGAAGTTGAGAAGGCTGAGTTTGCAAAACTAATGTCGTCTTTTGATGGCAAACCGTGGCCTTTTGTCGAGCAACTAAAGCGGAAGGAAAGTTTCCTAAACTTACAAACTGATCTGAACAATATGAAATTTATCATTTAAGTTGATGTTGTGTTGCATATTGTAACTTTCTGTTTTTTATAGTTCGATAAACAGTCTAACTTCGCCGTTTGGACCAAGTTCTAAACGAGTTTCTTGCTCAGGGAAACACAAGCGACCGACATGGAATTAGAATTCACAACCTTGTGTACACAACGCTAACCACTCGGCCAACTTGGTGAACAAATTTAGAAAAGGGCAGATGGACGAGACCTAGTAAAACCTATTACATCAAGCAGGCTAATAGCATAATTTCTACCCCTTTCTTTGAGAAACTTCTAACGGCCACCAAGGGATTGCCTCCTGGGCGTGGTTGGAAAGTCCTAGTAGTTCTTACGTATACTTCAAAACTTGCAGATTTTTTAATTTTGCGCAGAATGTTCATATCTAACCATATGCAACACAAATAAAACCACAGTCGGGGGCCCTACTTTGGACACTGCTGACTTACGAGGTCCCAGCCACATCAAGTTCGTATTCTCTTGTCAGAAATGTTTTTCATGAATCAACACAGGAAGCTTTATTCTGCAAGCCGATGTCACGAAAACCTTAGGATTTCAAATCACGAAAACATTTCATTCAACAAGATGGAACAAGATTCCAAACGAGAAAGGAATTTTATGAGTTAAGTGGAGGAATTTTCAAATTTATCAATGATAAGTGTAACATTTCTTTAAAGGTAGACAAGTGGTTCCAAACTTTTAAATTTTACTTTATACCACTTCTTATCTAGTAAGGGAGGAATTGAAAGTTCTAAAATAAGCAAATTAAGTTAGTAACAGCACAGAATGTAATGTTTCATGTTCAGGCTGGAAGTATACAATCCTCGTATGTCTAAAATCATCAGTGTAATTTTATGGAAATGGCCCATATTGATTAATTTTAGCACCAACCTAAAAAAGCCAAACGAATTTTCTGACGCCAACCATCTTGAAAAAAATAAGCCTGATTTCTGGAATCTGGCGTCAAAAAAGCCAATCTGGCAACCCTTGAAGGTAGTACAGATGAAGGACATGACACTGCACCACTGTTTATACAGAGCTTGGCGGCGGGCTCGACTACAAAAGCAGCACTAAAGCTAATGATGTAGATTCTTCCCCGTAAATTGATTAGCGTGTGAAGTACTCAGGCACAAATCTAGTGATGATTTGGTCTGTTGTAATTACTAATTAAAGTTTTTTTTACGTGCAAGAAGACATATTACGCCCCGGCATAAGATAATTCCGTGCCCTCATAAAATTTCTGAACAAGAACTGCAACAGTATGTGGTTACAACCGCCGAAAAAAAACATGGCAGCATTTTGTTGATTTTCCATTCAAGTGTAGCGGCCGTTCACGTTGTCGCTAGATCTGACTCTAAAGGCATAATGAAATGTACAATAGAGTTAGTATTTTAGTTGGTTACTTGAATTGTTTACAAGACACTAGTTGGTGGTCAGAAGTAATACCAAATTGTTGCAAATCAAGTCGCTCCACTTGGAGAGCTTCAAGGGAGTCCCAAGAAGGTAACCTGAAGCAAAACGAATAACTTCTTGTTTTTCATTGTCAATTACCAATGAGTTCACGATAACAGGATTACACTTCAAATTTCTTGTAAAACTTTTTCAACTAGTCTTGTAACCTTATTCCATTTTCTACTTCTCCAACTTGTGTTGGATTTCCTTCCTGACACCTGGGCATTAACATCTTTCCTGCACTTTTTCGCGTGACGTTTTATTTTGATTTTTGTCGCTTTTTACCGACATTTCAAATTTGAACTTGTATCGTACATTCCTTCAGCAAGTCATACTCTTAAAGGGATGACACACCACAGTCTCATAAGCGTAAAAAGGCTTGCAGTTAGAGACAGAAAAATCGTTTGGTACTTGTGTCTTTGGTGACGATGTTTTTAATGTTTAGTTTCCTTCTGTAGTTTAGATAAAAGTTCACAAAAACTTGTGGTTTGCATTATATTGTTGCCTAAACAGAAGTCCGACAGGATTTTTTGACTGTTCACTCGCGGTGAAGCATGGTGGTTTCGGAGTAAGCTGCCGCAAGAAACGGTGGTAGGACAAAGAACAAGTTGCGCTTGATGCATCACACGTAGTTCTCGTTACTCTTCCTGTGGTATGTAGTTTGTTCCAACTGGCGATCGCACAACATCGACACATTGAAATGAAGGACGAAAAATCATGGTTAAAAGTTTTGCGATGGTTTTACTACAGACGGACAAACCAGAACGCAGCTCGCTTCCCGAAGACGCGGAATGAACTTTTTTAGCAGGCATGCGAAAGTAGTTGTCCATCTCCTCTCTTCTGCACCAGACGGTGCGAGGGCGGTAAAACCACACAATTGACTTCCCATAGAGTTTTCAGTTGCAAACTGATGAAAGCTTGTAACGTAATGTGGTTTTATAATAACTGCAAGTGCTGTAATGTGGAATTTTCCGTTGGTTAGTTCTGGCCAATCGCAAACGTCCGATTTAAATTGTCTGAAACCGTTTGTGTTCAAATGCTTAAATCACGTGGCCAGTTTTAAGTGACCACAACGGTCGTCTCATTGTTGTTCACTAACCGACAATCTTTTGTGTGAATGCCTAGTGGTAACTAGGTCAAACAAACAACGTGCTCTAACGGTTCCTAATCTGAACAAAGCCTTTAGTAAGTAGCAAGCCTAGTGCCGAGTAGTCATTCATTCTATTCCATCCATTCTTGTAAATCACTACGCATTATTGCATTCTATGCTTTTCCGCGTTACTCTGACTCCGAGTAGAATAAAAGAATCAAACAACTGAAAGTTTGCAAGAAGTTCAAGTTATTCAGAACATGCAGTGTTGTGTGGGAACCCCTAATAAGCTTCCTTCTACTATTTTTTTTTACCACGTAATTTTAGTGTCCGTTCAAAAAGGCCCTTCAGCTTGAGGTAGTTGTCGCTGTTGACCCGGCAACTTTTGGAAAATCCCGCTCCTGGCGCTTTTTTTGCCAACCACTGCTTCAGATGGATTGTGCCCGACACGTTAAGGCAGTACGCCTGTCCATTATGCTGTGAGTGTCCGGTGATTTTGCCACCTTGAAAAAGCCCAGTGGTTAGGCCCTGTGAGCGACAGCAAACCTGAAGTGAAAAACTTCTGCTGCAACCACTGCCACTCAAGCCAAGTGACTAAACGATGCACATTGAGCCCGACATTTTCACATTGCCTCATGCCACACGGTTGAAGCATTATTGTCTGTAACTTTCTGGACAACAGTTGTATTAAGACCTTTCCACCAACGTAAATATTTCTTGGATCACGAAAACTTTTTTAAATTAGTCTTCTTTATTTGAGAATTTCTACTTCTTACGTGAAAAGGTTACATGGGTAAAACGCATTGGATACTACTGCACTTGAAGGACCTAGATTTGTTTGGACAAATCGCTTGTTTCAGGGTAATTCTCAGGTTTCAAGTTTTCAAGTTTGTCCCTGACCACAATTACGCGGTGGTACTAAACACCGCATGGTACCGAATGATACCGCATCTTAAATGGGGTTTCGTACACTCCCATGGGGTCTGATATTACCCATGGGGTCCCAAAATTTACCAAGGAGTCTTCTATTTTTTGGATGGAGTATCATACTCTCCAATGGGGTCTCGTAAATACTCCCATGGGGTCTCATATTCTTGGAATGGGTATCATACTTTCCAATGGGGTTTTATATTCACTCATGGGGATATCATGCCTTATATCCTTTGATGGGGTTTCACACACCTTCCTAAGATATCATGTGGTACCATGCGGTGTTTAGTACCACCCCAATTACGAAGCAAATAGAGCAAGTGGCCGTTAAGATTCCAAGGAGTATTAACAAATATGTAACATGAAAACGCTAATTTCCTCTAAGCCAGAGTTTCCACCCATGTTTTCCTTTTGCTGGTGCCATTGTTTTTTACCGAACTCACTTAGTTGCAGTTTCCGTCGGGACGGTTTATCTTGTGAACCAATTGTCTTTTTTGACTGAAGCAAATTTAAAAAAAATACATATACCTCCTTTGCGCCCCAACGAAACTCCTGTGGTAGAAGCCTATTTTGTTATGAAGCAAAAATAGTTCCATGTGAAAAAATCTCTACTTAGTTTCTTCTGTTTGTCTTTCTTGATGTGACATTCTTAGCACTAAATGTTTGCGAAGTAGCTCCAATAGCAAAACGCTTTGTTAATTTTGTAGTATTTTCGCTGCTTGATTAGAATGCAGTCGCATTCTACATGGTGCTTTAGTACTTCACGTGCTTTTTTGGGATTGGTCGTAAGAGCGCATGGAACCGTTACGCCCAAATATCCGCAGTTTCTGTAGCTCAGCAGTAGCAGCGCCGGTATTGCTTTTCATAGCGCGATGCAGTGCTTTGTTTGAGGTCATTGGTGACTCGAGGATTCCGAGACTCGGGAATGTCATTCATCCACATTAGTAACTGAGACTCATAAGCGCATGTATCGTGGTCCCCACAAAGTTGTTCACATCATGTGATACTGTTCATGTGATGTGGGTGAATTTTGCTTTTAAGAAATCCCCAACAGAAGGGAGGAAGCCTACAACAAATTGCTGTTGATCATCGGAAAATCTCAACTGACAAATTCATGCGAATAGATTCAACCACGCTAGCACTCCTTGACAGTTTCTCTGCGACACAGCAACGGTGTACTGTTATTTGGGTGTAGCGGTTTTGAGCGCTGGTGAATGAAAAACATAGCGACACAATAGCACTAGATCAATCACCATGCCGGAAATAGCTGCGCAATGTTAGAACGGCATGAGGCGCAAAAAAGTGGAGGGCACAATTGGTGGGCCAAGGTTGAACGCGCTACAGCTACAGCGTAATTACTGGCGTTATGTGGCACGAGGTGCCGAAAGGAACAACACACAAATAGGCGTTATGTGACACGAGGTGCCGAAAGGAACAACACACAAAAATATCTAAATAAATATTAGTGCACGCTGGACTAATGTCGAGTTTGTTAAAATATTGATCTAATCCACATGTGCCAGTGTTTAATGTCATACACGTAAAAAGTGTCATTAATCCTGAAAGGCATTACACTTCCAGGAACATAGTGTTGGTTCCCGAGTCAGTGTCCATAGCTTCATTAATAAAAAGCAAACATTATCAGGACCACCATCTGTAGTCGAAAAATGGCTTTGTTTATTGCAGACATAGTAAATAACGCCATTTCACTGACTTGGCACTATTATCATAACCACCATACCAATTACTAATTGCCTAAGGTCTTAGCGTTTACCGCCAAGTCTGTCACTTCTAGCTAGTATATTTTTCCATCGTTTCGTTGAGTGCCCAAGGCTGTCACCACTGGACAATTCACTATTGGGTACCTTGCGTGTGAATAAATGGTGAAATGGTTTGTAAACAAATCCTTCGTGTTGCCCCGCTGTAAATTTCCAGCAAGTGTTTAAATACAAATTAATATGAGTTTGTAATACACACATGAAATTATGGCATTTGTATGAGCCTCAGTGCCGTCAAACATTATTGAGGAATTTATCTTTTTCTACATACTTTTGCCACGGTGTGATTTCCAAAAAATCCTGGTTTGTTGAGCAAGTTGAGTAGAGACCTATTGTCTTTAATTCTCTCTGAATCTGACCGTTTTTAGTGTTTATGCGCTGGGTACTAATAGAGATTTTTCCAATATAGAAAATCCGGAATTATGGAACTCAAGGGATTATAATCAATGCGACAGAAGATTAAAAATCGATGTTTTTGACGATAAAAATGAGGTCGGTTGAAGACGAAACGAAACACGAAAAAATACAATGCAGATCTTTAACGTTGCTTTGGCGGAACATCCATCTCGACATCCCCTTTTATATTCTTATTGCGTCAGACTGCGGAGATAGTTGAGGAATGCCTCCCTGGGAAGAGTATGCTTCATAGTTTCCGCAAGTTTCAATTTGTCATTTTCAGTGACACGTAGAGATGTAAATTTTCCCACTTTGTGCGAAACGTTTTGAAAATAGATTTTTCCTTTGTCTGAAAAGATGTTTAACTGGGCAATCGGTTGTCCGAAAATGATAAAACAGCTGAACAACTTTGCAAACCCATCCCATTGAAAAACTGTTTCGCCACTTTTGCAGTAAATCCGAATAAAGTTCGAAACTCATTGAACAGTGTGGCACAAATTTGGGTGCGCAGCAGCGTCGAACCAAATATTTTTCTCTCCACACCACAAGAACAGCTATCCTGTTGTTTGTCTAACACTTGTTTTCTTTTACTGTTGCTACTCCGAAGGTCCTTTACAGTGGCCTGCATATGCTTACCAACATTTTTGTTAGGAGTCGCTACTCTTGATCGCTTGCCCCACTTTTCCTCAGGCTCCGTCGCCTTTGTTTTTGTTCTCTTTTGCTTTGCACCTACTCTGACCCCATCTTTGTACTCTCAGATGGGTATCTGCATAAAGCTGTCAAAACTCGTGCAAACCTTTCCTGGCACCTTGTTATTTTGTTGACTTTTCTCCATAATACCCAGCATTGGGTTGACTTTTGTAAAGTGTTGCTCGACCCTCTTTTCAACCCTGGCGAATGTGTCTGAATAACTTTTGTAGGCAACTGTGTCCCCATGTCGCCCGAGATCCCCAATCATCAAGCCTGACCAAAGCGCAACTTTAGTAAGATTGTATTTCACAAATTTTTCCAAATGTGCTGGACAAAAAAATGTATTGCTGTGTAGCTTACCTTCTGACTGTATATTGTTTTTAGGATATGCGATTACTTGCTGAAAGCAACATAAAAAAACGTTAATCCACAGTCAAACTGGATATCGTTGCTTGCGTCCGAAACGGTTAAGTCGGTGTCAACATTACGCTCCACTTTCTGCTGCAAAATCTTCCTCTTCTGCGTGTAGCGAATCCCTCGTAAACAAAATTGTTTGTTTAATATCTTCCATAGTTTCAGCGCAAGTGAGTAGACCCATTACATGCATTACTTCTTGTCGACGTTTTTTCACTAAACTAGCCAAATTCTTCATGTTTTTCATAGTGTGACTGCCACACAAATGCAAAAACGGCTTTTCAAGCATTCCATTTGATGCCTTTCCTGTAACCACTTGGAAACAGCGCGACAAATATGTTTCCAGACTTTCCTCAAAAAATTCCGCTAAACAGATTGAATTAAGGCGAAACTACCATTGCAAATAATGAGCCGAGGGCGCGTTATTCCAAGTTTTGTTTGCGTCGCTTTTAAAAGATCCAATAAAACATTTTTTAACGTGCGAATTGGTGATGTAGGTGCCAATCGGTGGTCTACCCTTATTTCATAAGCGTAAACGGCTTTTCATGAAAAAAAAACTCGTATCCTAATGCTTCTTGCCGCGTCAATGTACGCAGCATCGAACTGCGTTCTATCGTAAAAAATTTGTAGCGTGTCCACAGACTAAAGCATAACGGCTCGCCTGACCTTTTTCCTAAAACACCTGGAAGATTTACGCCGACTCCATTTTCTTTCTGCCGGTCAAACATATTTTGCAAAGCCTCTATCTCACTTTAGTCTAAAAATTGAATCTTTCTGGCCACTTACTTTAAAACTGCCTCATGTGGGGCAGAGTCCCTGTTACCTGTTTTAAAAAACATCTTTATTTATATTTTCTGTATATCACGCGCTGTTACATTCCACAAGTTTTTTTTAATTCAGCGCGGCTTGAACCTTTCAAAGGACAATATCTACAACTGTGTTCATACGATGTTTAACGTAACCGCTGTATGAAACGCAACCAACTTTGTATTGGACGGTTTGTTCCAATGATGAGATTTAAAACCAAACGAACAGTAACTATGCACGTTCTTTAGCGCGTTTCTCTAGATTCCGTAGGACATAACCAAAGCTTGCGTTGATCCTAACTGCCCCTGGCCATGCACGCAAAATGTCGTCCGCTATATACATTGGGTTTTTGTTTATTGGCAGCCGGTAATTAAACGTACCACTTACGCTACCAATGCGATGGTGGGAACGGATGGCATTCCACCGTTCCACGATCAATCCACTTGGGGGTGCAGGGTCGGTGACAATCAGTCGGCGGCGACCTCCAGCGGTGATTCGTCGTCCCCGACCGATCTGACGGCGACCAGAAACGAAAATAGCATGTTGTAGGAATATCAGAACTAAAGGAAGAGAAACGCAATGGACCTACCCCCAAGATGGTTTGACCGCGACGGTTGGTGGGAATTGTGGTCGTCTGCAATCGTCACGCTAAAGAAACAAACAATTTTGTTAGTCTCCACCCAAATCAAATAAAATTAACAACTTTAATCTGAGAAAACTTTTCTACACATATCGCACAGATATCCATACGTCTCTTGAGTATACAATACAATTATTCATTTACATTCGACTGAATTTACATTACTAAACTTTCCACTGCTGCCGGCTTGATCTTCGGAACGCCCACCAGATTGTCCCGCAACTCCGGTTTCAGGTCTGAAAATAACGAACAAACAAATATACATTAAATAATATTGAAATGTGAAAACTTAATTTTTTTTAAACATAACAAGAGGATTTATCATAGTGATTAAGTTCTTCCAATAAAAAGGAGAAATTCAATACATATTCAACAAACTGGAAAATTAGTAACTTACATTCCACTGGTGCCGGGTTGATCCACGGAGTGGCCCATAGATGTACCCACAACGCCAGTTTCTGGTCTGAAAATATCAAAAAATTATAGACGAAAGTGATAATGAGATGTGAAAACTTCATTTTTTTAAAAACATAACAAGAGGATTCGTATGAGGAGAAATTCAATACATATGCATGTGCAACAAGCTGGGTAATTAGTAACTCCCATTCCACTGGTGCCGGGTTGATCCACGGAGTGGCCCATAGATGTACCCACAACGCCAGTTTCTGGTCTGAAAATACCAAAACAAAACAAAAATAGACTAAAATAATAAAGAAATGCGAAAATATGATGTACAGTTTTGTTTTTCTACAACCGTTATTATCTCTACTTGTTTTTTTTTTGTCCTTAAACAACAAGAAATCGTCCTGGTTGAATATGGATGAGAACGGGCTGCCAAGCAGCATCGGTGAATGCGCCCTAATTTGTTCCTCCACTATCCGATTCATGGAATCGCTTAGCGTCAGAAATTTTAATGTCGTTCAAATAGGGGCAAAAAAATCAGTCGAAAAAAACACCATTCATTTATTTTCCTTGAATGTTAATAATGATTTTTAGGTCCACTAAACCCAAATCACCTACAAATAGCACAAGTAGGTTAAAAGTTGACTGACCCGCTGCTTGGATTTAATCCAGGTTGGTTTTCCGGTCCGGGTGTCGCGTCGTCTAGTACGTCCTCGAACGCCGCGTGGTCCATTCTTGGCCTCTTCTTAGCTTGAGGACTATTATCAAAATAGTTTATTATTCATTAGACCAAACAAAATCACACTTAATATAAACAACTTACCTTTTTTCAAAACCGAGCCTTCGTCTACCTTTTGCCCCTCTGCAGGAGACTTGGAAGTCCTCCATGTCGCTGCTTTAATCACTTCATCGAAAAATTTACTAAGACAACACACAAATAATAACCCTGAATAAATCAAAGTTAAAAATTTTAACAATTGATTCATATTTAAATATTCTAACACCCAACATTCAACAAGAAATATTTATTAATTTAACAAATCACGCACTCGCTTTCTCACCTCGAGGAGACAAAAATCGACGCCGTGGTGGGTGGACCAGGTCGTCGTTTTGGTGTCGACGTGGTCATCCCACCACGAGAGCTGATCGAGGCCCGACACGTTTCACTTTCGTGATGCAGACTTTTCTACAATAACACAAAATACATTTTTATTAGGCTTCAGCAACCCTGCGCCCGCAACTATTAACATTTTAACTGACTGATCGTCACGGTGTTGCGAAGTACTTACGTTTTGTTATCGTAAGTAAGAAAGCACAACGTTATTAGGGGTCTCCGATTGATTGTATGCACTGTGGAATTTGGAATTTATTTTATCAAGTCTGCAAGTTTTACAAAACTTGATTCGGCAATCCGTTTGCACTTTGTTGTGCACATCACTACCAGATGTTGCACTACGTTTGCTAAATCCACCAACGAGGTTGACATGACCATCATTCCAAACGCGTACATGCCGAATTTCAAATGGCGTGGAAACTTAACTAAAAGTTAAAGGCGAGTTTTACAACATTCACTTACTAATGTTTTGTCATCCGTCTAGCATTCTTAATTATGTGGGCACAAAAATGGAGGAATGGTTTTTCAACAAATGCTTTATCATGTTGCCCCGTAGCAATTTTCCAACAAGTGTTTAAATAAAAATTAAGATGGGTTTGAAATACCGATAAACTTATGGCCTTTATAAGCGCCATACTGCCGTTGCACATCATTAATCGAGAAAAGGATCTTTTCCTTTACACTTTTGCAACGGCGTGACAAAAAGTGCAAAAAAATATTGATAAGGCCATGTTGTGCCAGAATGACACGAAAGTAGCAACAGCGAGTAGTGGTTTGCCTTCTATTGGATGCCGAACAATAATCTCATAGACGTAACAATGTGTTGCCTCGAGTATTATATTATCGTGTGGTGTTTCAATTTTGTGAGTCTTCTTGTGTCAGACTGCAGAGATCGTTAAAAATACATCCCGTGGGAGAGTATGCCTCATAGTTTCCGCAAGCACAAATCTTTCGTACGATCGAACGATTCCAGTGACGGCCCCATTTTCAACAAATTAAGCGTTAACAAGATTTTGTAAATCCATAGAAATGAGTGTACCCTGTGGCTATGCACAATCTTAGATACACACCTTATTATAAAATCCTGAAAATTTCATGTAAATCGATGTTGCGGAATCAATAAGGACTGTAGTTTAACTTTTTTTAAAGAAATAAGTATACTCAGAACTTTTGCGCAAGATTAGATACACACCTTATTATTGAATCCTGCAAATTTCGTGTAAATCGATGTTCCGGAACATTGTTTTATTTTAGAACGATAATAAAACTAACCTTTTTAAGTGAATGTCATCAAATTGAAACATACAGTAACTAACCTTTCGATTTGTCGAAACTGTATCAAACGATACAATCAAAATGCGTTGTTTTCATTGTTTTTGCATTTTCATACGTCACATGTTTCAACATTCAAACGTAACCATATTTTGATAACAGGAGTGTTTATGTTTGTGCTACGCAACACGCGGTCAGTACAAAACATTTTGTTTAAAAACATTCTTTAGTAATGAACTAAACTCTTCCAAACCGACAAAGAAAAGAAGGCGTTGATAAATCTTATCCGAGTCTAGAGTTTTTCCCCATACCACAAGAACAACTCCTGCTGTTTGTCTAACACGTGTTTTCTTTTACTGCTGCTACTCCAAAGGTCTTTTACAGGGGCCTGCATATACTTACCAACATTTTTGTTGGGAGTCGTTATTTTTGATCGCTTGCCTTATTTTTCCTCAGACTCCGTTTTTGTTCTCTTTCGCTTTGCACCCCGAATAAGTCCAAAATGGGTATATGCATAAAGCTGCCGCGCAGTTCTTGTTCTTTCTAACTCCTGTTGACTTTTTTCTATAATACCCAGCGTTCGGTTTTGTAAAGTTTTGCTCGACCCTCTTCAAGCCTGGCGAGTGTGACTAAACAACTTCTGTAGGCAATTGTCGCCAAGCCCGACCAAAGCGCAATTTAAGGAAGATTGTATTTCACAAAACAAAATTGCCATGTGATAAACAATTTGTTTAATTTCTTTCAATGTTTCTGCACAAGTCTTTTGACCGCTTCTCTTCAGCGTCTCCTTCCCGCTTCTTGTATCCTGCCACTTTCAATTCCCTTTGATAAAAGATGTTTGTTGAGTTGGTAGCACATTTTCTCACCAATAAACAGATTCACTAATATTGGCAAATTACATGCAACATAACACAGCTATACTGTCATCATTCCTACCTTAGCACCAGGACAGTGGACTTTGGGTTGTTCAATCAGGCGACCAACATCTCCGGTAATGTTTGATCTGATTGGGTTTTCTCAGAACGTTGTTGGTCCCAAGAGCCAACACTACCACATCGACCAGAAAAAAACGGGGCGCGATCCTGCAGTTTAACAATTCCATGTCCGATGATTCATGCAGGAATGCTCAGCACTGTAAAATCAAAAGGAAATTCTGGCGATGGTTTTACGATACAAGGACAAACCAATTTCCTTGAATGCTAAATGACAAATACAATAAACTAAAATGTAAAGTTTAACTCTGCTACACTTTAAAATACAACTAAGTCGAACACAACAAGTTATCACTCGAAAAAAATCAGTCCTTCTGTCCTTAATATTATCAATCTACCTTGTGCTATTCCTTGATGTTTTTTACGATCTCTGCTGGATCCCTCGGGTTATAAAATTAACTGCCTGCTTCACCTCTTTGCATCTGTCACAGGTATTGGTTATGAAAAAAAATATTGAACGCAGAAAAGTTTTTTTTTGTTCCCAAGTCAGTTCCAGAATACGCCGGTGGAGAGAAGTTTCCTGTCTCTGTTAGTTGAATATCTCAACGTTCATTTAAAAAAACGTCTTCACCAGGCAAAGCGAAGAAATCTGTTTCACCAGCGTCATGCTGCAGGTCTGGATTGTGTAAAGTTGAGAAGTCCAACCATAACACTGGTTCGATATGCATCACGCGACTTTTGACAGCTGACCTCCTGGCAAATTTGTGTTGAGATATGTTTGAATCATGTTCAATAAGCTATTTCACCTTGTTTTGCAGTCCAGGCTCAACTGGAGTTCGTTTCCCAGAGCTTTCTTCACGTTTGCTTGCAGCTTATAATTTTTTAATTGGCGAATGCCTAAACGTTTTTGCTAAGGTCGTACTTTTTTTAACGACAGTACGAATTTCCTGCCTTAGAAGAGGTATGGGTACACTTTCATCTCTCGTCTCTTCCCATACCGAAACGGTTGACAAATCATCTGCATCGGAGTCTAGCTCTTCTCCGGGTCTTGTCGCGATACCGTCTGTGTTCTCCCTGATTGCTCCTTGCACTAGGTCAATGGGTTCGATTTGAAGTGACTTGTAGATGACATCGCATACAGTAAGGTGCAAAGCATGAGCGAAGCACTGCTGATGTTGAGCAGGTGCCAGCTTGTCACACTTTACCATTACAGACGAACCGTCTGTTACACAGCAAATGTGGATTTCATAATTGGTTAGCGGCAGACAGGCTTAAAAACCTCTTACCATTCCAACACTCCAGAACTTTGCGTCGTGAGCATGGACATTAATATTGGCATACCTTCCTTTTTTACAGACGTATACTCGTCCAGAGAAATGCTAATACGCTCTATATTTTTAATGCGATTTTTTAACTCTTGCAACTGAGTTCTTTGTCGTCTCGTAGAACTTGAAAACAATTGTCGCGCTTCGTCTTTCCTTTGGTGTCAAGAGCCTTTCTTATAAATACTTGCCCAAATATTTTTCAATTTGTCGAAAAGTTAAGCCATCAACAGCAGTTAATCTTGCCACTGTTTCTCACACACTTTCTTTTTTTGTTTTTGGCATTGAAAAAATTGAACCCTGCTTTTTCGGTTTTCCACTGAAAAGTCCACGGAAAAGTATAGCATAGAAAAAAAGGTAAGGAAATTGTAACTAAAATTTTAAGTGTCACATGACGAAAACGTTACTTCTTCGCCGTCTATGACTTTACTTCTCCGAATGCGTAAGGGAACGATACAATTATAGCCGAAAGCCTGTTTATAACCGGTGCAGTAATTAGTGAAACTTGTTTTGTTAGATGAGTAGCCGGTCAAAATTTTGTGTAGAAAAAGAAGACAAGATAACACCGGGTCAAATAAAATAAGAAACGAAACAATTAATACAATTAAAACATTTTAATTTATAGTCCGATATCTAAAGTCTAAAACGCGTACGTTACAAACGGACCAGCTTGGTACAGTCATATATTTGGTTTTGTGCATATAGTTAGTTATATTTTTCCACATCTTTGTCCTGACGGAAATCGAACCACTGCTTGTTTCTGGCGTTTTCGAAAATTTCCCATGTTGTTATTAAGTCGAAATTGTTTTTGTTGTTCTGTCAGCATTGGTTTCAGAAAAACCTGGATGTCTGTACAAATAACTCCTCGAAATATGCACGTTTGCCAAGGGGAGAAAAAATGTCACATTCAACTAACCCGGACACTTGATCAGTTTGCGTGCCCTTGAGCACATTTCTCTATACCGTATTTTATTTCACTCCCTTATCGTCCCAGCATAGCGCACGCTATTCACATTTGCTCATGTCGAGGTTACGATGTAACCCAGGCTTCTAAGGTAATAGTAGTGATTGGTGAGTTTGAGGTGCGTCAACGGGCCGGATTGTTGTGATACCGATGAAATACAATCGAAGGGGCCCCAACTATATTCGACCGAATCATGCGGTGGAGGGTCTGGTGTCGTGAACCGAACAAGGAAAATGAACGCCGGCCCTACCCCGTTCGTAAGGCAACGTAGAGTGAGCTCGGGTCGGACAAAGCTTCCTTAGTTTTGAAATCGAAAACGGCACAACATCGCGGTTATTGTACCAAATCAAAAATTAGCGAAGCATTTTCATACCCGTCCGTTCCCATGCATCCAGGCATCGGAAATAGAGCGACGAGTGAGGGAACTGTAAAATTTGTAATTCGGGGGCAGTGTTATCTAATCGAGTTTCCATATACTCGTAACGTGGCGTATGAGTGATTTGGGGCCAAGTAGTTACGCATGTCTGAAAATTTCAAAGCGTTGGTTTGGACGCACACAAAATTGTTGTTTTTTGTTGACAACAAACGTAATTTCGTCCCGTTTTACTAACATAGGAATAAACCGACGTCTGGCCATTTTTATACCATACTTGCCCCCGTTAAAACGTATGACAGAAAGAACGGAGAGAAACATTTCAGCACTGCGATAGGGTGCTTTGTTCGGTCGTCACACTTTTCCTGCTCACACGATAGCTCTAGGAGAGCGTCTAGATCATCAAAAATATATTGAAAACGTGAATGCATAATTGTGGCGGCAGCAGATTGAATTTTAATAAGGGTTGATATAAAGTAATCGACCAAAGCCTCCGGATCTCCCGTAGTGACCAAACACTGGGGAGAAGTAAAACCTGGAACATTTGAACAATCGGAGGTGAGGATTGAAAATCAGAGGTGGCGCGAAATGGATAATGCCTCAAAGATTTTGGGACGTTAATCCCTACTTTCTCAAGGCATCATCGTTGTCGGGTTAGCGAAAAGACCCCCCTTAAATTGTCACGTATTAGACGTCCACCCGGGGTTTTATTAAGTGCCACAATTCCAGGATTTGATTTGGCATAACCTGGGAGCTCAACTCCAAGTCCTATAAGCGCACCATCAATAACATAAACATAAAATGTCATTTAGTTAATTGAAAAACAGTCCAGCAGCTATCCTACGGCTGTAACAGGACCCACGCCAGCACATCTTTCTCAAAATGTTTTTCCAGGAAGGTGATAAGTTCATTTCGACTTCGAACAAAGGTGGGAACATCAAACACATTAAAATTGTTGTGGGAAGCGTGGAAGTACATTAATTCGTTCGCAACATTACGCAGGATAAACCCGAAGCTTGTATTAATTGGTATGGCTCCGGACCATGTCCGCAAAATGTCATGGGCGATGTTCATTACGCCACGGCTTGGTGGCAGGCGATAGTTGAACGCCCCACTCACTCTCCCAATCCGATAGTGTGACCGAATGTCGTTCCACCTTTCTGCGATGAAACCACTTGAAGGCGGGCGTCCACGGCCAGTCACGACGGAAGAGCGTCGACTTGTCGGTTTCTCGACCCCGCGCCCAATCTGACATGGCCTATGAAAAATTGCACCGCGTAAGTATACAGTTGGGATTTTAAGAGACCAAAAGAAATATTTAACATACCTACCCCCGGAGTGGGCTCCCGGCGTTTTTGACGACACGCACTTGTGTGGCAATTCAGCGCGCTGAAAAATCGTGATAACTGAGTGAGAAAAACAAACAAACACAGAAAACTTACTTAGTCCACACTTCACATAAAATCATGTCGAGAGCGAATTGACATGCTTCTTCCTTGCTCATCGACTCTAACTCAGCTGCTCGCTCGTCAACTTTTTTATCTTCCTCAATAAAACAGCAATCATTTAATACTCGAGAGTCTGTTTATAATTGTTAAAAAACAGGTTTTTGTTGGGCTAAGTGATTTGATAATGTAAAAACGTTTTAACTTACATTTTACCAGCCGGTGGTTGGGCGAGGAAATTTTCCAATCCATCAGACGACGCCGCAGACCTAAACCAAACATAGAGTTTTAATTCTTTTCGGCTAAGAACACTACAATACAATTTGTTTTGACCATTGAACACAGATGAAAACGCCGGTTGGGGCTTTTATATTGTTACATAGCAAACCATTTATTCTGAAAGGTGGAACGACATCATTAATATATCACAGGGGTTACAAATTGAAAGCTAAAGCGCGCTTACCCAGAACCCGACACCGACGGAGCGGCTTCGGTTGATGGACCGGCAATGTTGCATAAAACCACACTTGCCAACAATTAAAACTTCAAACAAATCACATACATTAAGCCCACACGAAAAAATAGCAAAAAAATCATCACACCTTTTGTTTTCGTCAGCTTTAGACGCGGGTTTGACCTTTGGTTTTTGTTGGATATCTGAAAATCATCACAATCATCGCTCTTTCTACCCCTACTTTTGGATGATCCCCTCTGAAATAAAACACATGTATTTTTTTAGTATTTAAACGAACAGAGGTGTCAACAGCATTTGCAGTAACCTACATTTTGTCTCCGTTCTTTCGAAGCTTGCAAGTATTTCCCTTGTGGCGGCGTAAATTGGAATATCTTGTAAAACTGTAACAAGGTAAAACGTAAAGTTACGTTGTTCCGAGGTTTTTTTGAGCATCTGATATAGGGATATTGCACGGAAAGCGAAATCTCCGACCGCAAACATTATTTAGATTCTTTGTTGGTGAATTTAATTAACAACTAAACGGTTAATTATGTAATTTGCGTGGATTGTCAGAATACAAATAATGGAAATGGTAGTAAAACATTAAAAAGATGAAGAAACGATGAAACTCACCTTGTGCCACATTCACAAATAGACAACTTTCCACATGCTCCCTTATGTTTTTCAAGCTTTTTTACACTAAAGAAGCTTCCCTCGCAGACCGAAGATACAAATCGAACCACAATGTTAGTTTTTCGTGCAACGTTTGTCGACCGTAAACTACAAACTAATAGTCACAAAGCACCGAATCACCAAAACAACGAAGGCTTTAAAGGCGCGAGGTTGCTTGTGTTTTTTTCGTTTTTTTTGTCGCTTCGCGCGATTTTTCCGCGTAGTTGTCTAGTTTAAAAAAAATAAAAAAATTTAAGAGGCGGTGTGCTAGTTTTTTCAATTCGGAGCTAGTTTAAACAAACAAAAAGAACTAAATCCATTGCCCACCTACATTCAAAGTCCAACAATTACGAAGGACCGTTTAAAAGACGCTTTACAGAGAGACCTTCCAAAATGAATCAAGTGGAGAAGCCACGACGCGCTGGTGGCGCGTATTGCAATAACGTTCGCAATATTTGGCAAGCAAAGTCCCTCTAATGGGACTTGAAGCAATGTCATCGATCGCAACAAAAAACAAACCAACTCTTTAAGAAATGGTTGAAACCCAATAACAGCCGCAGAGAGGAAACACGCTCCGCCACCGAAAATAGTGGCTGATAGGCGATTGGCTGTAAACACCGTTGCTCAGGGGAAAAATACGCTCCACCACCAAAAACTGACGCACCCCAGCAACATACAATTACTACTAACGTCACATGAATTGGATTTCTTTTCAGTGTAAGTCAACATGTGTGTTTTCAAACTTCCACGCTCGCTATACTTTTTGTCACAAACTTTACACTCATGGTGTTTCTCTTTACTGTGCGTCAGCATGTGTGTTTTCAAATATTTTCCTCAGCTAAATATTTTCACAAGCATCACATCAATAAGGGTTTCTTCGGTGTGAGTCAGCAGGTGTTTTTCAAATTTGCTCTCTCGCTAAATCGTTTTTCACAAACATCACATCGATGTGGGTTTTCTTTACTGTGAGAAAGCAGGTGTTTTTTAAGTGACCACCAAGACGAAAACTTTCCCACACATAAGAATGTCCTGGATAAGCAATATCTAAACCTCCAGCAGCCGCCATGTTTACCAACGATCACTGTACAAATTAGTAAAAATCACGAAATTTGAGAGATCAGTCTTAAATCCTGAGAGAATTAGTCGGTATAATACAAAAGAAATATATATTTTGCCTATATTGGCATCGTCAGTTACTGAATATTAAAAAATCAGACAAATAAGATGATGGAGTACAAACATTAGAGAGCAAAGTTCTAGAAAACGCAACAAGAGTGTCACGAAGCCGCAAAGATTTAAAAATTAAAAATCTACAAATCTTTGCAAACCCAGCAGCGTCAGGCGAGACTATAGGTAAAAGCTGTGATCCCGATGTAAAACTTGGTTCTGCTTTTATTAGATTGTGATTAGGTGAGTTTTCCCATTTTCCCCAAGTGAAAATTATTTGCAGCGTCGGTTTCTCTATTGAGCCGTGAAGTTCAATTGTAGTCTGGCCCTTTGTGTCATTTCCAGGCAAGTGATTTTAAAGAACGGTTTCTAACTCGTTCACAATTAGGATTTCTTGCTTTGCCACAACAGCCACGTTCACTCGTCGGTCGACTTGTGCCCGCTGACGTCGATACACGTCATGCAAATGCTCCCGGATCCGATCGTATAGCATTTTCGGGGCATTTGAGTGAGTAGATGA
>QXVZ01015399.1:0-23165 GCA_008931825.1 Phallusia fumigata | reverse complement strand
AGGCGCCTATCCGGGGCTTACTTTGTAGGGTGTCATTTATTTGCATTCGAAAGTGATATTGTGTGAAAATGTGATTATAACCAAGGATGACAGTACGGTATGGTAACGTATTGAGATATGGAACGTATCGACATGCTTGATTACAAAGCGGTAACAAGCATTTTTGTTTATGACTAAGAATCATGGACCGACTCTTGAGGCAACAAATACAGCCAGATGCAAAATCTTATTTTCCAAACGCTAATTTTTTCAGGTGGACGAGGGATAACATTCTCGCATTCGGGGGAGACCCAAACAACGTCACCATATTTGGCGAAAGCGCTGGAGCGATGTCGGTCAGCGGTCACGTGTTATCTCCATTGTCACGTGGTTTGTTTCATCGCGCCATTAGTCACAGCGGAGTTGCCAACTACAACTGTAAGTCCATAAGACGTGTTTTGCGAGTCAACACAGCAACAGTCCCCCGGTAATTTTACCAAACGTGTTTATGAGGTCTGGTAAAAGTAACTTGATAGTAAGAAGGGACAAAACACTGCTAGAACAATTTAGACATGTTTGGTGTAAACGTTTTGACAGTCTTATGTCAATATAAGTTAAATGGCAAACGTAAAACATGTTTTGCAACTTATAAAAACGCCATGTCATGGTTGAGTGCTCATACCTTGCTCAGGACCAAGCTTTTAGCTTTAAAAAGCATTCGTTATATTTGGCCCCACTGATCGTGTTCAAACTCTCCCCTTGACGTTACCCATTGTGATCTTAAAATAACCTATGAAGAAACATCACCCAAAAATGCACACGACTATTCCTGGTGTTGTCGATGCCAAGTCATAACTTTTAATTCAGTTTTATTCAACGTGTAGTAAGGCAAAATTAACTTGTTCTGGGTTTGGACTCAATTCGTCTGCCCATGTAATTTAAATCACAGTACGCCAGGCCTGCAAAAGCGTCATATAGAATCATAGTCGGCCTTCCAGGCATTTCCCACGACAGAAGTCTATCTGGGGGCTGATGCTCTACCAACTGAGCTACATATGTCAGCTTCTAGAGTAGCTTTGGTTAAAACTGCATTATTTATAGAACCTGTGTTCGATGTCGGCCATTTGTATGCAATTTTACCTCGATTAGAAGTTTGCCAAACGTTGGGTGAAGCTTGTTGCAAAGTAGGGGATAGCCAGATTGACCACAGTATTTAACTGTGAATGATCAATATACGATAACTCATAGTCAAAAACTGGTTATTCAAATATACTTTTTGTATTTTGGAAAGTTGCAACGCAAGAGAATACTGACGTCAGCAACGGCCACTTATTCAACCAACTTGGAATCAAGGACAAAGATCCTGAAGTTATTCTGGCAAAGTTAAGATCACTTTCAGCTAAAGAACTCATCGAAGCTCAAGAGGAATCAGTCAAGAACTACGACAATGGGGTGAAAAATACTTTTGTGTTTAAATAAGGCAGCTTCTATAGTTTTTTTAACTCTCATGCCTTGTGATTTTGTCTAGTAGCGAAGGGCAAGCCCGTCAGCGTACACAAGCTACAGTTATCTTTAAACATGTACGCGAAACAAAACAGAAAAAATACATCTTTTTACATTCAGCTTACGGCAACCGAGAAAATTTAATTTGGCTTATCGCCACATAGGAATATGACAAGGATTCGGATTCGAATCCCGCTGTAGGCTACTTGGATTTTTAAACCACGCAAGGCCTAACCACATAGTTTCCACATCAATTGTCCATTTGTACAAGTGCGATTAAGATGGTATGCTATTGTGCAAAGTAGTAAACTCTCTCTCTTTCGTATTTAGTTGCAGATGCTTGTGGATTTTACACCAGTCGTAGATGGACAATTTTTCCCCAAGCATCCAAGATATATAATTGCTGATGCTGATTTTGCTCCGGTTCCCTACATTATCGGTTGCAATAATTCGGAGGTGTTTGGATGTCTTGCTCATCGCTACCCATCAGGTTACTCTACTGTTGGCTTGAGCAAGGAAGTGGGCATGAAAGTGGCCAAGATCAACTTAAGGTTGGCTGACATCTTACCAGTAAGTTCAGTGTTGTTTCGAAGTTTTGCAAGGATTGTTTTTATTGGTGTAAAGTTTTTGTTGTCTATGCATTGTCTGATTTTAAACCTAGGAAACTTGAGGTTTTCCTCAAAATGGATCAACTGATAAATTTTGTCGAAAATCTGTTACACTAAGGCGATGGACCCGGCCGGAAAGGAATTTGTTTGTTTCATTTTTATCCTCGGGGAGCGGAGCAATGTCTGAAAGCGTTCTGCTCTTTATGAGTCNGACCCGGCCGGAAAGGAATTTGTTTGTTTCATTTTTATCCTCGGGGAGCGGAGCAATGTCTGAAAGCGTTCTGCTCTTTATGAGTCCGCTGTCGAGCTGCCTGCTTCATTGCAGTTCTGTTGGTTCATTTTTCATTTAATTTTTTCGATTTTTGAAAGTTGGTGACTTCAGTTTGGGTCAACCCATCGGGTTCCTCTCAGTTGGAGCAATGCCGCTTAAATTTCTTGCTCAGGGAAACACAAGCGACCGAGATGGGATTAGAAACCACAACCTTGTGTGCACAAGGTAGTCGCGCTAACCACTCGGTCAACTTGGCGATTTTAGGGGTAAAGGGGAGGAATTTCCACTTTATAGTTATTCGTGAGAAGCGTAGTATTTCCTTTTGATTTCACTAGGCCAGTGGTTTCAAACCTTTGAATATTACTTTTTAACACTTCATGTCTAGAAGAGAAGCAATAACAAGTTCCTAAATTAGCAAAGGGGAATGCATCAAAGAGGTTGGGGACCACTGCATTAGAGATTAGGGAATCTAATATCCTGGCTCTAATAATTCATTATCCTTAAATTGTTTGGTTTATTCCACAGTTAAAACCTTGAAGTATAGACATAATACAGAAGGAGCCACCTGGTAAACTAAAGACATACCAGAGGGCAAACCGTCGGAAATACCTTCATTTGTGTGTTTTCAGCTGGACAAGTTAGATGAAGGGGTCGCATTGGTTGCAGAGGAAATGATGAAGTTATTTTCCCCTGACGACAAATACAAATGGAGCAAACTCCCATCCTACGTGAGTGCCGATCTCACATTCCTGGTGCCAAGTGTGGAGCAAGCGATCGCCCATTCAGGTTGTTTTTCTCTTAATGAAGTGTGGTCCTACTTCACTAAACGGAATGCAAAATTTAACCACTGAACTAGGCATCAAAAACGTTCAATGGTAAATAGCCCTTTGTTAAAACTGCCTAAAACATGTAACTGCACACAGATGCTGGCTATCCCACCTACTTCTACTATATGACTCAGCAATTACGAATGCACCATGACGAGGCATATAGCAAGGCCATGACGAAGAAGCCAGTGTTCTGTGAAGCAGATCATATTGATGACGAAGTGTTTACATTTGGCGTTCCATTCGGCAACGGTCCAGTGGATAAAGACATGAAATTCACGGAAGATGAGAAAAATCTGTCAAAGCAGTGGATGTCGTTTATCTGCAACTTCGCTAGAACTGGGTACGATCATTTCAAGTTGTAACAAGCCAATAAACTGCGAGCAGATTGTACGTAAAATAGAATAAACAAGTATTTTAGCCAAATCCAGATATGATATACACCAAGGAGGCAATACGGTACCGTACGCCCATCGTAACGAGGTACAGACAACTTAATATGTACCGTGCCATACTGCCGTTATGCACACAATCTTTCCCAATACTGCTAAGCGCGCAAAAACCCTTTTTTCACCACTCAAAAACACTAAAAGTAGAAATACTGACTTGTATATTCTTACTGTTGAGTATTCAAAACCACGGAAGCTGTAGCGAAAAATACCCGACTTTTATAACCGCTTTTAACTGTACGTTGCCCATTGCAGAAATCCAAATGGGCCCCAGACCGAAGCGAAATGGCCAAGTTACACCAGTTCTGACAAGCGACATCTAGTGTTCAAGATGCCGTTCGGCGAGGGCACGAACCTGATCGGAGAAAGATATAAATTCTGGAGAAACCTCATCGCAAAACAAGCAACCAAATAGTAGAGTCGCCAAATGCATTTTTGTACCGTCAAACCACAGTATTTGTAAATACTACGCTGCTCTAACGACCAATGAATATTAAACGATGTGTTCATACCAATATGCCTGTGCTGAAAGACAAGCTTAAAAAAGACTTGTAAAAACAGGTTAATTGTTCGAAGGTGGAAAACAGATTGAAGGTTATATACTTGTCAACGTAGTTTCTGCAACGTTTTTCTGCAAACAATTGTCTAATCGTAATTTCCAACAGATTTAGGTCGAAGACTAGCAGTCTCATTTTAGGGAAATGCCCTTGATACGGATGACTGATTACGCTATAAGACAAAATTAAAAAAAGGCCTTACAAAAAAGCAAAAAAATTAGGTGCCTTTTATGTGTCTACAGCAAAGCAATCAAGTAAGTTTTGCGAAAAGAATAAAACAAGCGTTGTTGTGTGTAATAAAATTTGCAAATACAATACAGACGGTTAACTGATTCCCAACGCAGATACATGAAAAATGCAAGAAACATTAAATTGGAAATCACAATTATCGCCTAATATATATGCCGTGTTCCATAAGTTTAGTAACACNGCCATGACGAAGAAGCCAGTGTTCTGTGAAGCTGATCATATTGATGACGAAGTGTTTACATTTGGCGTTCCATTCGGCAACGGTCCAGTGGCTAAAGACATGAAGTTCACAGAAGATGAGAAAAATCTGTCGAAGCAGTGGATTTCGCTTATCTGCAACTTCGCTAAAACTGGGTACGATCATTTCAAGTTGTAACAAGCCAATAAACTGCAAGTAGATTGTACCTAAAATAGACTAAACAAGTATTTTGGCCAAATCCAGATATGATATACACCAAGGAGGCAATACCGTACGCCCTTCGTGGTACAGCCAACTTAATACGTACCGTGCCATACTGCAGTTATGCACACAATCTTTCCCAATACTGCTAAGCGCGCAAAAACCTTTATTTTTACCACTTAAAAACACTAAAAGTAGAAATACTGACTTGTATATTCTTACTGTTGAGTATTTAAAACCACGGAAGCTGTAGCGAAAAATACCCGACGTTTTATAACCGCTTTTAACTGTACGTTGCCCATTGCAGAAATCCGAATGGACCCCAGACCGAAGCGAAATGGCCAAGTTACACCAGTTCTGACAAGCGACATCTAGTGTTCAAGATGCCGTTCGGCGAGGGCACGAACCTAATCGGAGAAAGATATAAATTCTGGAGAAACCTCATCTCAAAACAAGCAACCAAATAGTAGAGTCGCCAAATGCATTTTTGTACCGTCACACCATAGCATTTTAGTGCTTTTGTAAATACTACGCTGCTCTAACGACCAATGAATATTAAACGATGTGTTCATACCAATGTGCTTGTGCTGAAAGACAAGCTTAAAAAAGACTTGTAAAAACAGGTTAATTGTTCGAAGGTGGAAAACAGATTGAGGTTATATACTTGTCAACGTAGTTTCTGCAACGTTTGTGCTGAAATTTGCAAATAGAAACGTTATACAGACGATTAAATGATTCTCACCATACACATAGAAAATGCAACAAACATTAAATTGGAAATCACAATTATAGCTCAATATGTTTAAAACTATCAACAAGACAATCACAGAGATCGGAATCAAGCAAAACTATGAAAATAAAGGTGTACCAGGTTTAAACCACCACAAATCACGTGACTGATGTCTTATTCCCGCCCCAAAAGTCGACCAAACAAATTTGTTGAATAAGCATTATTTTCAGTTTATCCATTTAAAGCTTCAGCTAAAATTTAAAACCACTAAAGAACTTAATAACCAAGGAAATATGTATTGCTCCAACCACAGAGAAGAAAAACAAAATTGATAAATTTATTTTAGCGCGTTTAACGGTTGACTGCTGACATATTGCTGTATTTTAAGTTAATGACGTAATTTAATCGAAATCAAATCGAATCGAAATACCTGCTGTATGTCTGCTGTGTTTTCTGGTTTGTTTACATAGACAGGCGCATGTTAGGGTTTAAAGCCGCAGGCAGCTAAGCAGTTTAGGTTTTGCAAGACACAAAAAACGTGAAATTAACACTGGTATACAACATGTCATGCAACAAGACATGAAACAAGTCTAGATTCAGAAATTCACGAGTCAAGCGGGTTTCGATGGTGGATTGAATCAAACGTCTTGTTCTTATTATGTCTGGGTTTTAGAGAATTTTTCGATCAAGCTAGTTCAGCATTTCTAGTTAAACATTTCTTCTCTATTTACTCTTTTGCATTGATAACACGAGTTAAACAGGTTTTCTTGCTGAATCAAATAAATTTTTATGTTTTAGTATGTCTGGGTCTCAGGTCAAGCTGGTACAGTGATTTCAAACAGTTTATTTCTTTATCTACCCCATGACAATGATTCTTAACCTTTTTATTATCGTTACCCATGAGACGAATTGGATGGATTTCAATTAAATAACACATTACAGCTTGACGTCACTAGACTATGTTGGTAAATGAAACAAAACGACAAATTAACACCCACAAACTCTATATTCTTTAAGGTTTAAAATATTTAGTGCAACAAACCAAAAAAAAAAACGGTAATCAAAAAAGGTCAAATGACCCTTTAAAGGTAATTATCCCTAGGTTAGGAACTCTATGGGAGCACAAGTTAAATGGGTTTAAATTCTGGTTTGAATCAATGTACGTCTAGAGTCAAGCAAAACTCAGTCTCGGGTGAACCTGGTTCAGTGGTTCTAAAACAAATTTCTACAATTTTTTAACACGAGTCAAGCGAGTTTTCAGATCAATGTCCTTATTCTTAATATATCCGGGGTCAAGGGAAGACGAATTCCAAGGTTCTCTATATATGTTGGTGTGTTTAGTAGGGGCAGGTGTAGAACGAGAACAAGGAAACTGATATCAGATCAAGAAGTTGTGTTCTGTTTCGTGTGCTGCAAAACGATTTGAATAGTAAATTCTCAAATAAGCGTTGTGTAGACTTATGAAGGTTCTTCTGGCAAACGTATTTTTGCCTATCGACATTTCGACCANTAGGAATCCGGGACGGAACGAAATATCCGCCAGCACCAATGCAAAGCACAAACTTCGTGGAAATGTTCGAGAAATACATCACCAATTATCGAGTAGCAGACGAGGATCCGAGATATTTCGATGAAGATTGTCTTTACCTGAACGTGTTTACTCCGAAACCGCGCAGTGATGTAAAATTACCAGTAAGTAATTTTGGCCTTACACTTTGGAAATGTGAAATTGTAATGCCAAAACGGTTTACGAAGCGCGGTGCACGTGTGTGGAAGGGAAATTCTGCAACCAGAGGCTCTAGGAGTCCAAAATCGTTGCGTAAAAATGAGAAATTACTTCTTTAAACCATATAAATTGATGCTTTGTCCACAAGTTGCGCTTTTCACGCAACATTGGGTTATCGATTTAATTTGTAAAAACCGTAACATAATCGTAACCAATAAATTTTCACAGGTGCTGTTTTGGATCCACGGTGGTGGGTTTTCGATGGGCAGCAGCGTCGGTTATCATGGTCAGACAATTTGTGGCTTGCAAGATGTCGTGTTGGTGGTCCCTCAATACAGACTGAATGCATTGGGATTCATGAGTCTTGGAAGGAACAGCTCTTGTCCAGGAAACATGGGATTGCTGGATCAAATTAAAGCAATGGAGTAAGTAAATCATTCTGACATAACTAAGTCTCTGTTGTAGACAAAAGTAGATGCTGGTAAGCAGATGCTAATTTTTCTAAATTTCCAAATTTCATTTTTTTAATATCATGATAACCAAGTTAACCTAAAGGGTTACGCACATCGCAAAAGGGATAACAAAGCGACGAAATTAAGTAAACGTCTCTTTACACACCCCACTAAGTAAAGGTGTCCAATGAGACAAACGAATACAAGAAATCCTCCGACAACGACAAAACCATTTTTCAGGTGGACGAGGGACAACATTCTCGCATTCGGGGGAGACCCCAACAATGTCACCATAATTGGCGAGAGCGCTGGGGGGATGTCGGTTAGCGGTCACGTGTTATCACCAATGTCACGTGGCCTGTTTCATCGCGCCATTAGCAACAGTGGAGTCGCCAATTACAACTGTGAGTACGAAGAAATTTAGATATATAATTTAGGCCAGCAGGCATGTCAAACATTTCGCCTGCGGGCCCGCCCCTTTGATGATTTCATACGCCCCGGTATACAAAACATGTTTCCATCACATTTCTGTCAAAGGTCATGGCTTTTTTTGATTAAAAGCCCCAAAATCTAATGATTTCCGTTTATCAGTAGTCCGGCTGCGGGGGCAACAGCTCCACAAGAGGTTTTTACCCATTATTTCACTGGTCCGACCCACATGAGATCAGATGGTCTTGATCTGGTCCCAGAACCAAACTGAGTTTTACATGCCCGATTTAGGCAGTTGTATAAAGTTCTGAAACGCCAAACACTCATGTAAGTTTACACTTTATTGTATTTTCTGTCAAGTGGTGACGAAAGAGAACACTGACGTCAGCAACGGTCTCTTGCTCAATCAACTTGGAATCATGGATAAAGATCCTGAAGTTATTCTGGCGAAATTAAGGTCACTTCCAGCTAAAACGCTCATCACAGCTCAAGAACAAATGGTGAACAATTACGACAATGAGGTAAATACCTAGTAACCGAAGATACAGACTTGAAAAGTAGGTTTATTAAAAACATTACTGCAAGAGAGTTTGTGTATTGTCATCATCAGTGTATGAATATTACGTTAGGAATTAAGTTTTTGTTAAAGAGGAAGAATTGCAGCACTTTGGGAGTAAATAAGTCAGAAAGAATGACAACACATTCGGGCTTCCTGCTGCTTTTCGTTCCTATCTGTTCAATTTAGGCAAACTGTTAAACTGTTAAACTTCTTCACAGTTGCAAAAACTGGTCGATTTCACTCCAGTCGTGGATGGAAAGTTCTTTCCCATGCATCCAAGAGATCTGATTGTCAATGGTAACTTTGCACCGGTTCCCTACATTATCGGCTGCACCAATACCGAGATGTGCGGGTGCATGGCTGATCGTAACCCAGAAGGCTTCGCAACTGGTGGTTTGACTGAGAGACAAGCGACGGAATTAACCAAGATCCAAATGCGGCTTACTGATCGGATCCCAGTATGTTATGTTTTTGTTTTTTCGAATGTTTAAGCTTCATTTCTGTGGGTGTAACTGTCAAGATCGTGTTTTGCATGCAGGCAATGATTTTAAATCTAAAAAACTGTAGAATGACAGGAGGTTGAAATACCCAATTGGTGAAGCAATAAGTTTGGTAACGTCGAACAAAAATCATGCGGAAAGACAATGGTTTTGTGAACGTTTTTAATACTTGATTCGTTAAGAAATTGGAATACCATAAAATATCATTTCCAAAATTTTCTTGGCTTTTGAAATGCATTTAAAAAGAATAAAATGACACTTAATACAAACGCAAACTAATGTATAAAACATTACAATCTTTTTCACGTCTTAGACGAACAAACTGGATCAAGGTGTCACAATGGCTAAACAAGAAATGATGAAGTTCATTTCTTCCGACGATAAATACAAATGGAGCAAACTCCCATCCTATGTGGGTGCCGATCTCATGTTTGTGATGCCAAGTGTGGAGCAAGCAATCGCCCATTCAGGTTGCGTTTTGTTTCAAGTTATGAAAATTTTGTGACATATGTCAAGCAGGCCCGCGCAACTCAAAACAGCACAAAGTTTTTTTAATTTATGTGATGTTGTTTAAAATATTCTTTATCTTTGGTGAGGGAGACACCCATTTGTATTCATACAAAAGTTTGCTGTTGATCTGCATGATAACTCCAAGACAGATTCCACAATTGAATATGCACATGCATTTACATATTAAACAATCCAATAGGGAACAAATTTTGCGCAAAATCCAATACTAGTAATGCCATGAAAGCCTTTGTTTGTGGAAAATAAAATAACGCATATTAACATAGCATTTAATTGCACACAGATGCTGGCAATCCCACCTACTTCTACTACATGACTCAGCAACTACGGATGTACCATGACAAGGCTTATAGCAAGGCCATGACGAAGAAGCCAGTATTCTGTGAAGCTGACCACGCAGATGACATAATGTTTACATTTGGCGTTCCATTCGGCAACGGCCCAGTGTCTAAAGACATGAAGTTCACAGAAGACGAGAAAAATCTGTCGAAGCAGTGGATTTCGTTGATCTGCAACTTCGCTAAAACTGGGTAAGTAAATTGCATTTTGTAAATGTTGTAACAAACGCATTTGAATTTGACATTTGAAATTAAATTTCGAAGTTTGACCTGCATTTAAAGTAGCCGCTTTTAGTTTCATAACACACAAGATTAAAGCCCAATTTTGCAAAAGATTTATTGTTACCATTTGCAGGAATCCAAATGGTGTGCAGACCGTAGCAAAATGGCCAAATTACAATAGCACTGACAAGCGCCACTTGGTGATGAAGATGCCATTTACGGAAGGAAAAGATGTAATGGGAGAAAGATACACCTTCTGGAAGAATCTCATGACCAAGTTGAGCACTAAAGAATAGTGACATCAATTGATTTTTTGATGTCACGCAATAATTGTACGTTTGTAATTTCGTTATCGGCTGCGACATTAACACGGCAATAAAAGAATAGAATCCGGAGTTACTGTATTGTTGTTGTCAGGTACGATGTTGGTAAAAAAGGTTCTTTAGATAGCACCATTTAGGGAAAAGAAACTTAGCAGGATGTTAAAAAACTTTTACAGCCGACAAAATGAATTACGATCACCAAAATAAAGCTTTTCAACAATGAGCTTTCATCAATTTGTTGCTAAAAAATAGCAAGTTTGAGCCATAATGTTATGTTAATTATAACCGACAATCGTAAGCAATGTGCATTGGGCATCGGTGGCCATCGTTGGCGTCGGTTCAGAGCTTCAAGAGGCCGTCGGGCGACGGTTGGGGATTTCCCTGTCGTTATCGTATCGTTTGGCAGTGTGCACCCGGCTTTACGCGAAAAACTCTCAACAGCGACAGCTTAATTTGGGGATTACCCGTTTCACGGTTGATTGACCACGCCATTGAGAAAAAAAGGAAATTCACTGAATTGAAAATGCTTTAGTTTTAGTTTGTGGGTGAATGAAACGAATAAACAAGTGTTTAAGTTGCAATCTTTATTGGATTTTATTGTTTTAGTTCAAAGGCAAGTGTCGTCAATCGTTAAGTGCACAAAATTTCTCATTAGACAAGCAGAAAAAATACAAGAAACAAGCAACGGAAAACAAAACGACAGTTACAGATATGCCAAACATGATCAATTTGTTTTATGCTGGTGGGACCACGTTCCAAGATAACAAACAACCATGTACTTCGATGCCCTAAAAGAGTTTCCGGTCAGTGTTGACCCCAGAATCGTGTAAGTTTACATTCTTAACAATAAAGCTTTGACCGTACTTAACTCTTCAAGACGTATTAGTTTCACTGCTGCCATTGACTACCGTATGTGTACCATGTCCACTGTATTCTTTGAAAGTAAATTTGGCATTTTCTATGAAGCGGGGAGTTTATTTAATGGGCGTCTGGAACTGGATTATAGGAAGGCATAAAATTCTCACAAAAAGTTTCAGCCAAATCCACATTTCATGACAAAACTGCAGAGACAAGCTGCAGGGAAGAAAAATAAGAGAAAAAAGAAGAGTCTTAACGATTTCGGTCTTCCTCAGGGAAAAGGACCCTTTTTGTAGTTGAAACATCGATCCTCACTCATCAGTAAGATATTTTAGCAGTGAAAGGGTTCCACCACGGGCATGATTGGGTTTTGTTGTTGGATCATTGTAGAGAGACAACAAGCAGGGCACTTGTTATTGACAGATTTGAGCCAATGATATGTTCCCTGCTACTATTATCAGGCCCAACTGCCTTTTTAAAGCATTTCAATTTTCATTCACACCTGCAAAAATATAAAACAACCAGTATCTGATAGAAAAAAATTGCATTCTTCTTTCTTGACTAATCTGCAAAACAAAAAAAGCATTAGTTCCAAATATTGGTACACTAAATACCCTTGGTGGCTCTTCGTTGACTGACTTGTTCCATTTTCGTAACAGATTCTAAAAGCAGCAATTCCACAGTGACCTAAGCAGCCTTTCCTAACAGATACTTCACTGACAATGGCTGACACCTTGACGATGGCGGAACCCGAAAAAGTTCTAAATTGCTAAACTCCTGAAAACAGTTTCAAGCAGCAGAAACTGTTCAAACAAAAACGAAATTCTGACTATCCACCGGTTGTGGAAATGGCGTGGGAGAGAAAAATGGCGAAAAACGACACAATTGAATTTTCACACACAAAATGTCAATCCTGGTAAGCAGGAAGTGACAAACTAGCAAAAGCACTTGAAGGAAGGTTGCGCCGCGTTTATAGGAAAAAGGCGGAAAGTCAAGTTGCACAACATGGAGCCGTTGTTGGCTCCGGGAGTAGGAACTTCTCCATGTTCCTGTTGCATTGGCATGAAACGTAAACCCGCTTATTGCAGAATACGCTTGCCAATAATAAAGTGGTTTATTGTAAGTCACTTGTAAACTCGTTGGTCCTCATGTGTTTTGTAATTTACCGTAAAGGATATTTTAACAGTTACTCCAAACTTAATTACGTGATAAAATAAAAGCATGCTGCCAAATATTTCTAAAAGTTATTACGTGTTTTTAAAAAATGAAATAAATATTTAAGTAGTTTTTCGATAGAGACCCTCCCGTTATCTCTTCAGGTCCATTTAACATTTTAACTTTACTTTTAATCGGCTCATTTGGCTTAAAAGCCTTTTAAGATCTTAATTAATCGTTAAGTGGTAGCACTTCGTTACACGATTGGTGGTTCGTCTGCTTCATGTTTTCGTTTTACATTGCATACAATTTACAATACAATACATGCGGGACCGCCATCGTCCTGCATACAACCCTTAGAATTTACCGCTGCATGTCGAAAACTAATGTAAAATAACTAAAAAAAACTATCCTCACTAAGAATTTAGGCCTATAAAAAGTAAAAGGTGAGACTGCCGTGCTGTTTTTACCAGCCAAATGAAAAATCACCCAAATATGAGATGACAACACATAATGACTGGCCGAATCAAGCGTGAATACAAATAGGTAAAGTTTTAATTTAAACCTGCCTTCCTGAACAGAGTTGGACAGCAATAACAGATCACAACTGGTTGGCAGAGTAGACGGTAGGGTCAACAGAGCGGAACTATACGTACAACAGAGAAAGCAATATCATCCAGAAAGAAGGGTCTTTTACGTGACGTCATAACAATGACGTATTCATGTAGATTACGTCACAGTTATTCAACCAATGCAAAAGAGCACCTGTCACCAGGTGACAGCAACCAACAAGTCCCTATGTTTAGATTTAAGAGGCGCAAACTTGTGACGACAGAGGGCAGTGCAGGGGGGAAAACGTAAAGGAAATAAACGCGAAAAGATGTCAACGACGGCACTGCCCTCAACAACAACAAAACCACAACCCAATTCCACCCACGAGCAAGTTTAAGTGTTTTATTTCTGTGGGGATTGTATGTGAACGCAAAATTTGGTGATTTATAATAGAAGTAAGCCGGCGTGCTCGCGAACCGTTAGGAACGCCTGCACCGGAACCCATCTCCGGTGGATTTTAGAATTCCCCAGGGAACCAGGGTAGGTGGCGGCGACGAATTTCTAGCCCTACATTTAGCTAAAGTCATTTAACAACGCGCCACCCCTAACTATTCCAGCCATAACAACAAGAACGTGGCGCGCGACCCGAAGTCCCATGCCGACTGCCCAAAAAACCTAGTTAAAAGTGCTACAAGTATTGTAATGCCTAGGCGTAACTTACTGGCAATGTAGCACAACAAACTACTGGTCTTTGGGCTTTGCATTCGCTGGACCTGTGAATGACGAATGGAAATCCCGTCGGCGCAAGTTAAGTCTAAAGTTAGAACTTAGAATTTGCATTCACGCTTGATTCTGACGACAGCCTCCTATATGTTACTAACAGCCCGCATAATAATTGAAGTTGAGGATCGGAATGAGGAGGTGGGAGATGAATGCTGATGAGGATGAGTTTTAGGAAGCGTTGTGAAAAATCTGTAAACAAAATAAAGTTTGGAAAAAAGGCCAAATTTATTTTCGTTGACTGCCTACATAAGGAAACATCAGTATTGTGCCGTTTTGTTTTAAGTGTTTAAATGAAAATATTCAATAAAATCACACTACTATGAAGTCACATTTCCGACCACAACTGGCGAATGACCCTCCCTCTAACTATTTGCACAATGTCATTGTTTTCCAACGTATGGGTCGCCAGAAAAAAATACGAAGTTACAGATTTTCGGTTATAATATCGCTTTTAGTATCACTCACAATATTAAAAACAGCATTGTTTATTTGTTTGTGACGTTATTAGTAACTGATCAGCCCAAATTTGCTTGGCGATGTGTTGAACTTATCTCGTAATCTCGTTTTTCGATGGAAAAATGGCAGTAAGGCATTTCCAATACCCAACCTACATACGTCACAATTGGCAATGTTTTTCTTTTTGAAACTAAAAATGTATTTAAGCATACGCGTAGTTCGCGGAATTTAAAAAAAAAATTATAAAAGTGTTTGGGTCGCTATAGAAAAAGGTTGGGAAGCGCAGCAAAAATTGAAATTTTGCAAAGATGTAAATGCACACCGTGAACAGAATACAGCGACGATTTTGGGGGAAATACAGAAACGCAACATCAACAACAACTGGCGCTTCCATTACACATCATGGTTTACCTTAAACTTTATGGGGAATCAAGGCAGCAAGTGCGTCGCCTCAAACAACAGTTGAAATCTGCGCCATCGCCTGTAAGAAGTTAAACATTATAATTTATTCATGTAACAGCATTTTTACACATCCAAAGCAAAAAAATGTGGCCGTTTACCCATCAATGAAACATTTACCCAACATTTTACTTTACAAAGGACATAAATTGTAGAGAAGACAAGGAGCTTAAATGGAAAGGCAAAGATTGTAAGTAAGAATATTTATCAATGATTTTGCAGGTAATGAGCGGTTCGTTTTCATACAGACACATCGTGCTGTCGTGCCTTAATGGAAAGGCAAAGCGTCTCATCTGTCCACCCGACAATGTCGAGAGGAATAACATAGTATCAATGGTTTTGATGGTAAAACGCGGTTGGGATTTTAGTAAAAACCGGCTGTCGTGCTGAATAATTCCCGGAATTACAAACTGTGTCAGTTTAAGCAAAGGTAAAACAAGAAAATATGGTAATATGGAGCGCTTACATCATGCCTTGTTTCGCTTCGCAATTTTTACACAGAGTGTGTCGTGTCTCAGGAAAGATGGAACTTTTAGTTTTGAAGCATCAACCTCAAACAACACAGGAAACATAAACAGATGTATTTCGTGATGGGTGCAGTAAACTTCACGCCAAAACTCACGAAGGATAATTCACTCCAACACTCGAGCATTTGAATGGGACTATGCATTCTAAGTATTAGCTAAACCGGTCGGCCACTAAGCATTCAAGTGGAAGCAAGGCTTAGCTCACAGAAAGCCTGTGACGCGATTCGAATCTACAACCAAATCGTCACTTTACTATAAATGAAAAAGCGACATTTCATGTCAGTAAAGCACTAAGAGTAGAGATGTGTTGTTGTCACGCGTTCGAATTTCAGCACATACTTTTTCCACCGTAAAAATTGCGTGCTCTTAAAAGGCTGATACAAAGACGGGCAGAATGACACTTTCGCACTACGTTAAAATGTACAACAAATGACGGGCATATGCATAGTAACATATACGTACATGTGCTTGTGTTGAGGCAGAGCTATAAGCTGATATGTACGATGGCAACATTTGATACAGTTTTTAGCTCCTGACTTCATATTCTTTTTAGCTGGTGACGTAAAAATATCATTGCAGAACAGCGACATCTGGTTGCGCCATGCCTAAAAAATACAATAAGTTTAAAAAATGTAAAATTTATGAGATAATATGCCTCATTTTGTGTGTGTTGATATTGAGCACAGGAATTTAAATGCTTAAATCATTGGTTTAAATTGGTCTGAAACACAATCAGTTTAACGCAAATGTACTGATCGTTTTTCATGGTTCAAAACATTTTTGGAGCCAAGATAAGCGACATCTTTGTTATTTATCGTTAAATGCAGCGCAACTTTAGCAACGTGTGACAGAGAGCGCGTGTAAACCAGTCGTTTACAGATTGTAGCGATTGACCCACTAATCACAAAAAAACATAAAGCGTCATCAACATAGCACGTGAAGTCATTCACAATTTGACATAAATTGTAAACGGGCACACTGCGTTCAAAGGGCTGCCTTTGAGTCAAACGCAATATGTACCTTGGCTTCCTGTGGCACTGCTGGGGACGAGGCGATCTCAGTTGCATGTGGTTCCACACCGACCTCCGGTGGTATCCTTAAACAATATAAGTCAACCCACTGTGTCAAGACTCTCCGACGAATGCCTAACTTCGCCATTTTTGCACAAACTTGATGTGTCTTCATGATGACGTCATGGCGGCATGGTAAGCCTTTGAACTTTGACCTAAACAGGTACCATACGTGAGCCACAAAACAAAGAAATCAACAGTATTATAGTTGGAGCCACCTAATCAAAAGATGATACAATGTTGGTAGTGGAATTGTGTTTATCTTTTTGAAGTGACGTCACTTTGTCAGCACCCTCCCACCTGAACGTAATTGTTCCCCTGGCCACTAAGACACGTCATTTTTTCACATGAAAAACTCTACTGTTCGTAACGGAAAAACATTATTTGAACTCCGGTCTGTTTCGAAACGCACTGTTTTGCGTGAAAACAAAGGGATGAATCTGTTTCAAATGCCGAACTCGATTCAAAACTCGCACTTATCTGCGGGCCGCACAATTTCTATTCTACAGCAAAACTACAAAAAATATCAATACCTTTGTGGTTTTCGAATAAAAAAATGTGCTTCCCAAAAAAAATTTTAAGTCGTCACAAATTTAAGTCGCGACCAACAACTGCCAAAGGGCCAGTTACAGGAACTCTTTAGGCCTAATTCACACTAGAAGCAAGCAGCAAAAACTTGAAATCGGCGCAAAAAGCGCCGCACACAAAAAGCGTGCCTCGCCTCAAAAACAACGTGGTGCAGCTGTCAAGTAATAAACACCACTCTGTCGCTGTAATAATACAAACTGCTTGTAAAAGGAAATTCGCCAAACCATCCAAAAATAACATAGAATTCATGTATTACCAAAACATTTTGCCATAAATTTGTACGAAAATTCAAACATTATCATAATCATGTTTAGGTTAGCGTATTTATTACTTGCTTAGCGGTTTTAAACCATCCAAGATATAATGGTCTATTTATTACTGCATAGGCACTCAGTAAGTTATGTCAAAACCCAAACGTCCTGTGGTAATTTTTACCATTACTCCGAATTTCGTAACCAACACTTTATCATTTATAACCATACAATGATACAAACCTTTCTACTAAAACCCCAAACACATCAACAAACTATTTTCTTCTAGCAATACTAAAACACAAGCAAGCTACTAGAAAGCACTATATTGTGGACATATAACATTAATACGTACCTCAGCCCTTTTAATGAAAATCTATATGTCTGTTTTACATTTCCCTCTTGTTATTGATCAGCTTCAGCTTGAAACAAAACAAAATGGTAACTTACCTCACACAAACTGCTTAAAAATGCTTTTTGTTGGTTGCCTTTAACTTTTGTTATTTATGTTCCATTAGAACAAAGAACTTGTTACGTAACAAAAACTTATTACTCCNTTACCTCACACAAACTGCTTAAAAATGCTTTTTGTTGGTTGCCTTTAACTTTTGTTATTTATGTTCCATTAGAACAAAGAACTTGTTACGTAACAAAAACTTATTACTCCAATGCGCAAAGTTCAACAAGTGTTGTGAAGAGAATACCATAAGTCAATTATTCCTCAACAATCACCTGATACAGCTTGCATTTGTTATCAATAGCAAAGCTTAAAACCTACAGCACAAACTTACCATGAAGCTTGGTAAATTATTTCAGATTTTTTGATGAAATTTGAAGATTAGTTAGCTATGCCACCATTTTGCTGTGGTAATGAGTTTCTTCACTTCGGAAGTGCGACTCGAGACGATCACGTGATCACACGCCTTTGGGGAAGTTAATAGAAATCATTGACGATTATGGCGGAGACTTATAAAAAAGGTGAATGTTTGAAAAAAAAAGTTTTAGCACACATTATATCTGCAATAGCATAGCAAACATATAAAAAAATGCAATTGCAATATCGGAGCAGCAAAACTAAAAATTGTGCCTTGTGTTTAAAATGTAACTATGAATCATAAGTATTTCAACAATAGGGTTTGAAAAAAGCTATCATGTACACTGCGGCCACTCATGTATAAATCCCAATAAGTCAGGTGTGCAAAAGACGTCATGCCGAATCTGCATCGGTCTTTTCAGCACAAACATTTAGCAACCAACTGGGAGAAATCCGAATGCTGCACTTCGACACAAGTGAACACTTGTGGCGCCAAAGCTTAAATTTAAACCTCGCAAGCTTCCTGTGTGTTCTTGTAAAACCCCTGACCAAATAAGGAGATTTCACAACCAAGGTGGAATGAGGTAGTTTAAACGCTTCATCGAACATCTAAGGTTGTTTCCGCTGGCGAAACTAAAGTTTTGCTTAACAACAACTTACTTTGCAGGTGGTTATGTGGTGTCACTATCAAACTCATGGCAACTGATCCCACAAGGCTTAATTTCCGCGGCATGTGTAGGCTTTTTCAACTAATTTAGGAAATAACACCTATTATGGGAGAATTAACACTCTGGTCCCAAACTAATGTGTCGTTAAACCTAAAAATACCCAGTTTTGTGGGGTTTTCAAACCACCACACAAACAAAAAACTCCTATTGTTCAGCAGGCCCTAATCTAGGATATTATGCTTGGATACAACTTTACTGTTTTTTTACATGTGACGTGTACACAATAACCACAATAACTTGGTAGATCAGGCAATTTTTATTGGAAATGTTGGTGGGAATTACACAACCATGTGTTTGAATGTTGAGATAATTTTGGTGCTGCGTTGCGCTTGGATGAACATAGGGTGAAAAGCAAAACATTCAACGCTTCACCGAGTATCAAAGGATAGTTGCGCTGGCGAAACTAAAGTTTTGCTCAACAAAAACGTGCTATTTAGAGTCGTAGAGTTCCCAGGCTATGCAACTCTTGAAGCTTGAACCTAATACGTTCAAAAAACTTTCTGTTTTTTTTCACTCATTTCTCCACCATCGGAACTGACGAAGCCATTCAAGCATAACAACGGAATTCAAACCGCTGGTCTCTGTTTCCCTCGTTTGGGGCTCTTGTGAAATTCTAAGCAGGAAGTGATCTATTTTATAACCTTATTGGTTTACAAAAGCAAGACTTATTGCGACAGCAATTTTCCTGCTGTTTAACTTATGCACAAAAGCCCGATCTTAGGTTTTCTGAAAACTATAGGCTTGAACAACAAAGCTTAAACGCTTCACCGAACACCCAAGGTTAGTTCCGCTGGCGAAACTGAAGTTTTGCTCGCCCCCAAACGTGATTTGCAAAGTTGTATTTGCCGAAGTTATGCAACCGTTGATCCTTGAACACAAAGGCTCCAAATTAACACAACTTGTTTGGGCTTTTTGTACAAGTGCTGGAACTTACAAAGGAGAATCTTACAGCGTCGGTGCCTAAATGCGTATGCTAAGCAGGGGCTATCTGACCTCAGTAAAATTAGGATGCAAATGGATTATAACATAGTTAACAATGTCCCGTAAAATGTTTTCTATGCACGTTCCGAAATACACACATTTAAACACTTGTAAGCGCCAAAGCTCAAATTTGAACCTCAAAAAAGAAACGTTCTTTCTAAAGTTGAAATTATTAAGAAACATAACCGTTGGCAAACCTTGGAGACACATTTAAGTAAATGTCCAACCTAACAACGAAAAGTGTTCAGCTGAAATTTTGGTCAGCAAAATGGTTTGCGCCGTGGGGCACATGTGGTTTCCTAATTATGATGTTGCAAGAACAATTTTATTTGTCACAAAATTTTACCCTGCTTTCTTGCACCATCAACTTAAAAAATAACATGCGGTTTGGCGAGTCTGAGTCAAGTCTCTGGTGTGACGAGTCTAAGTCTTTTCAAACAGGGATTCCATTTAAGGCAAGTCTTGAAAAAGGCGACTTAGGTCTCCCCAACACTGTAGCAAGCCCATATAAAGGATATGACGGTTTGTGAGACATACAGCCTTGACAGCGGGTACGTGTNCCATTTAAGGCAAGTCTTGAAAAAGGTGACTTAGGTCTCCCCAACACTGTAGCAAGCCCATATAAAGGATATGACGGTTTGTGAGACATACAGCCTTGACAGCGGGTACGTGTTTTTTTATAAATCTACATCAACCACAATAACTTTTGTTAATTTAGGCTACGTTTCCTTGGAACATTCTTAAATGATGTTTTTATGTTAAAATGTTGTTGGTGAATTGTGGAAAAACACCAAAGGTTCGAAAACACATTTTGAAAGGGCCGAAATACGCTTAATTGTGCGTGCAAGGTGATAAGTCTAAACGCTTCAGCGACATCTCAACTCAACAACAACCTGTTTTAAAGGTTGGTATGTGTCGTCACTATAAACCTCACGACCCCCGAACCCCAAAGGATTAGTTTTCGCGACCTGTGTGGGCTCTTTTAAACAAAAACTAATTAAAATTTTTCAGAAAGAAGCATTACAATTTTGGTATCTTTTTAATAACTGCCCAACCTATAAACGACGAAAAGTGTTTGGTTAAAATTTTGGTCTGCAATTTTTTGCTGTTGGCGCATTTGGATTCTTAAACGTTGAAAAGATTTTCAGTTGAAACGAAAATACAGATCCTTGCGGGTACTGTTGTCTCCATCAATCTTAACAATAACATGGATGATCAAATACCGTTCACACATTCTTCAGAACACACGCTTTAAATAGTAAGAGATTTTACTCCCTGTCTGGTATATTAGCGCCGTCGGCAAACCATAAACACTTTTTTTAACTGACATATCATGTCTCGACAAAACAAAATTTTGCTCAGTTTTGCAAAACAACAACTTTCCACCTGTTGTCTGCAATATATGTTAACAGTGAGAAAGTGTAACCTTTGGGCTAGTTTTGATCCAAAGTTAATGCAAGGTTTTTATGCGTCTTCGGAAATAACAGATGTGGAGTTATTTAGCAGTGGTCTTATTGTAGTTCAAAACTAATTGGCCCAGACGAGGCCGGTCCATTGTTGTTTGGCTTTGGGCCCGTCACGTGGTAACGTTTGGTCTTTTTTACGCCTCTCAAAACAACCGGGCGGCGATTGCAAGGGGGTGTTGATCAGTGAGTTGGGTTTTACCTGCACTAGTGTCGTCACCACATACACGTGCAATTAAACAACTAAAACTGGCTTTTTTCTGGTGAAATGTAGATAACTTACATGGGTCACAATTAGTTTAAATGGGGCCATACCACTTTTCATGACGTCATATTCTAATGTTGCGGCAACCTTTGTGTGAAAATGGAAAATCCAAAAAACTGCGGCAGTCGGACGTGACACATACCGAAACCTTCTGCTATAGTTAGTTCCTCTTGGAATTTTACAGGCAATTCTGGTACTGAGGTCGACCGTAACGGTGTACCAGCAACGCTTCGTTAGGTGGAAAAGGGCAGGCGGAAATCTATAAAAAGCTGCGATATCGCATGTAGTGACACACTCATTAAATGGAATAGGTAGAAGTGGAATTGAGAATGTATGTTGTTTTTCTGCTTGTACGGTAGATTACTTTGATAATCAGATCGCACTACAAAGTAGCACCCGAAGTAACCGTGACTTCTATGGGAAATTTATATGTGCAGTCAACTATAAATGCATTAGTATAAAATGCATTGATATGAGGCAATATAATACTTAACGATTCAATAACAACTAAAAGTACATCTGGCTGTAAAAACAACAAAAATGTTTCTTGTAAATTTGAAATATAGTTTGCGGAGCAAGTTTGGAGTTAGTTTAGTTCAAATCAGACGATTTTCACATGGGTTCATTCCAGCCCTATTTGCAAGTTTATGGACTGTTCGCGCAAAATGCCTGTAAGAAATAGTTTGAAGGCCTTGAATTGCCAAAACGTAAACTTTCATCTACTTCCACCAAAAAACAGCCATTCTTGCACATGTCAGAATATGGGTTGAGTATCAGATACCTACCTTAGAGGCAGGAAAATGTTGGCGAAAACTCAAACCAAACCTTTATTAAAGCGGAGCCAAATACAATTACCCGCATTGGACCGCGGACCCACCATTGTTTAACATGGTTGGATTCGTCTTGTATGTAAAAATAGAACATTCCGTTTACAAAGAAATGTCGTTTTCGTTGTTCGCTTTACTTTCCTTGTGGCATTGTTACGTCAAGGATAAAAAATTAAACCCCGGTCGGTTGTGCGAAGCACAAAAAAGAAAAGTAATGCACTAAAATCGTTTCGCGGCCGCAGGTTGCACACCCCTACTCTGAACGCTTGATAATCGCCTTAGAAACCAGCAACCAGTGAATATTGGAGACAAAAGTTTGAGTATTATCATACCGAGCCGTAGACCTATCAATCACAAGCGTTATTTTGTCCAACAATTGCTCTGCTCACGAGTCTAAATTATCACCTCAAGTTTGTTTGTTTGTGTTGGGTTAACTCTGCCGAGCGTCGCTGGGACCGGGGTTTCCGTGTAAACATTGAAAGAGTGGGTATTCGATTGCGGAACCCACAGACAGCTACCCCAGACACTGGGAAATGCTTTCATACAATCCGATCTTTTGTTTCTTTTGTTTGGCTTCAGCGACCCCGAAGTATAGAAAAAAAAGTTTTAGGGTCAAAAAACAATTCCGTAGAACAAAAACTTTAACAAACGCTCAACAATTGTTTCGTTCTCGAAACTGAAGCACCGCCTGATAGGAACGTAACTGTCTTTGTGTTGAGGTGACTTTACCGAGCGTTT
>QXVZ01015395.1:0-13029 GCA_008931825.1 Phallusia fumigata | reverse complement strand
CATAACACATTCAGGTGTTGTTCCGCCCACAAGGATATAAGAACGAAACATACAAACATATGTGGATGCGGCGAGGTCCGTTTTACGTATTTTAGCAAGGACCGTTGTATTTTGGCAAGTACATTGGCCTTTCCCCCAAATAGCGACGGTGCAGTTATCATAAAGGCAACCACCAAGTCGAGAAAAGCTGCGCAACGTCTAAATGTCACGGAGGTTCCAGTAAGTCAGACGGAACAAAGCAAATTAAAAAATGGTGGCTGGTAGCTGACAGCTGGGTTGTGCAACAAGGAACAAAGATGGCCGTACAGTATGGTTCGTTACACAGCAAAATAAAAAACGCGCTGTACGATGGTACGGCCTTTTCAACGAGGTACATGGTACGCACAACTCCATACTTACCGTACCGTGCTGCCGATCTTGACAACAGGTTAAGATTTGTGTTAATTCAAAAGTTGCGTAGATTCATTTTACTTCAAATAGACCTCACGTGGAGAAAAAACATTCTGCAGGTTGCAGTTGTCAGTAAGATGACAGATTTCAGTTAGGCTTAGGTTCCTCTTTGCTTAATGACGCACAACTAAACCTATGTGGCATTTCCTTTTTGTTTAGCCACCTACAGTTAATTGCATGTTCCAGTTCCTCTTTGTTTTGCCTCATACAGGGGATCTGCGCACACAAGTCTGCATCAGTGGTTCCCAACAGAGAAAGAATTCCACCTCCCGGGAGGAATTTAGGTTATTCATGTTTAGTGTAGTATTTGTTTTCAGGTAAACCAGTGGTTACAAACCTTTTGATATTACTTTACATCACTTCTTGTCTAGTAGGGGGGATGGAAAGTGTCTAACAAACCTAGCATACCCCTAAAAAACTGGCTTGTGTTTAGACAGGCAAGGACGTTGTTTAATTTGCTTCCCGTAGCTACTGAATAACGTTTAACATTTCAAATTTAACACTTAAAACAATGAAATTTGGTAAATTAAACAACCAAAACGTTTTCTAATTTTGAAGCGATGACTGAACGACAGCGACTGCACACAGACAAGAAACGCGATCTCTTTGTTTGCAAATAACGCCCGCCGACCTCCCTGTCTCTAAAGTAAAATGTTTAACAAAGTGGAGCAATGAACCTAACGCGCCACGATTTAAGTTTGCTCGCCTCATCGTCTGTGCGCAGGGTGCTGTGCAGCGATTTAGGATTTAACTTTTAAAGAAACACAAGTTTTCGTTGTCCAATAACCATGTTGTTTTGCGTCCCAGCATTAAAAAAGTTGTAAGTCTCTATTGTACCAATTCGTTATGGGAGATTCACAATCGAATCCAGGGGGATCAGGGATTGGACCGAAAACGGGCGAGTCCTCGATAAAATCAATACATACAGGTTAGTTAACTTTTCTACCATTTTGTACTTGGCGTTATCACAACTTTTGTTTCACAAACCCCAGACCAATCCCCAATCCCTTTCAAAGATCCTCCGAGCAAGCCCGCCCCTCCAACACCGCAGGAACCGCAAGGTAGGTCCTTGTTTATGAGAGATCGACTATTAATGCTGAATACGTTTGTTCAAATGTTTCTAATGATAGTTCGGTATTTACAAACTTAACTGAAATAGAAGCGTAGAGAGTTGTTTTTGACAGCTAAACATTTTAAATTGTTGTTTTTCAGCCCCCAGAAATCCCGGAGGAGCATTTACGCCAACATAGGATCGACAAGCACTCAACCAAGCTTTATTTTACTGTACCATGTGTTAGTAACGTTTTACAATAAATCTGTTGTTACATTGTTGTCAGACACACAAGAAATTGTCTCTGGTGTCAGCAACGGCTTATTTCGTTCGAGTACATCGGAGTCGTTTTCTGTGGGCGTAAAAAGATTGAAAAGTCGCAATTTGGACTTCTTTAAACACCCTGACACCGAAGGAAATTATTTTCGATCAACATCAGAGCCTATGAGAAACCTCTATAGTAGGAATCTTAAAGAAACATGCTTTAAAAATAAAATAATAAACAACGAGGTGACCATTTAAATTCTAAACGAATCTTTTCCTTGAGGTAGCAGTTTGAAACTGAAACATAGCAATGTTTATTGTGTCATTTTAGCTATTCACGCACGGAAACTCCCCAATGTGTTGGTATTTTAATTCATTGCTTTCAAAAACTTGGTGAGTTGTTTCTTTCTATTTCGCATGTAACATTTGTACAAAAACACTTGCAGCAATATGAAGTTTAGCCCAGTCCAAGTTCATTTGCATTTCGTCACGTATGAGCTTTGTAAAAAAATAACACAAATAAGTAAATTTTAGCTTGACAATAGCAAATGCAAAACTTCATCTGCTAATGAAAGCAACGTTAACTTCCAAAGGCAAACAGAAACCCCAACGCAAAGAAAAAAACAAATTTCATGGTTGAGCGGTTTATTGTGGAATTTGTTTCGGAAGTTTTGCGAGGCAGTGCTCTAAAAATGTTCACCAGCGGCTCCAGATATATTGGGGACCCCTGTCCAAGATTACCTCCATTTGTCGTTTCATCACGTTTATTTTCAAGTCAGCTCATCTGACAACTTTGCCTATTGTGACAACAAAATTCATCTATCCTTGGGAGTTGGGACCAAGAAGTGCTTCAGTCAATTGCAAACTCAAAATTAGTTTGCTGCCTCAGATTAGAGTGGCTGTTTTTGGTCATTAGAAAATCAAATTAATTTGAACATTCAATTCTCACCAGAACAAATTTGATGCTGAGTATACCAAATGGAATCTTTAATATGATTTTTTTGTAAAATCTACATTTCAGATGTCTGATTACTGATGCAGGTGCCAATGGCTTCCGTGCTCAACAAGTTTATTAATAGGTTTTGTCTGTCTCAAACTGTTACAAGAAAGTTTTCTTCTTTTGTCTATGGACAACAATACGTGCAACGTATATGTGAGAACAACGTACAACCCAACAACTTGCTACACAAAGTACAAGGTCTGCTTGCCCCTGCCATTTGTATCCAGTTACCTATAAGGACCAATGTGAGAGGTAATATTGATGAAAGTTTTTTACTTTTATGTTTTAGCCAGGGATGCACAACCTTGTTACTGATGGGCTTAATACCATTTATCAGATTAGACCCCAGGCCGCACAACCATTTAGCATAAAATTTGCTTTGTTTCATTGCATGTCAATAATGCTTATTATTAAAAAAAAAGATCATTCCGTTTGAAACAGAAAGAAAAAGTAAAATCCAAGAGTAAAGTGTCCACTTTATGATCCTATTGTCAATTATATGTTACTAATAACAAACTGGACTTTGGTTGGTGGTGCGGACTGCAAAATTTATGGTGGTGGGCCACATTTGGCCTGTAGGCTACACACCCCTGGTCTTAGCCATTGTCCGTGGCAGTTTTGTTGAATCGAACAAATAACAAACTGAGTTATTGTTGCATGTCAGTTATCTGTGTGTATCTATTAAAGTACTACCACACAGGACTTCAAACTGTTGGTAAATTGACAAACAGCAGATAATGCAGTGACAATCATTTTTCCTTGTGGCCACATGAGAAGCAATGATATTGTGGAGTGCTGGATCAAAGTTATTTTATCATAAAAAGCAGTAAATCAAGTATGATCATTACAATTGCCAATTAGCTTCAACTGGCCGGTAAGAGCCAACCGAAGGGTGGCCCAAAGGCTGTGCAATGCCCAAATCTGAAATAAAATAATGCATTATTAATATAGTACATTATACAGAAACAGTAGATAGTGGAATTATGAATGGAGTTGGTGTTTGGTGATCATATTTGATGTGATAAAACGCAAATGCAAACATTTGCAAAGAATTAAGCCGCTACCCCTATTGGTCTTTGCGAATTCTGCGAAACATTGAATGTATATAAGTTCCTTTTTTGCCACATATATTTATTACACATAACTAATCACAAATTACCCTGTTTAGATAAATATACCTGCAATTATAGATTGTAAGTTTTCAGATATGATATGCATGCAACTAATTATTATTCATACTTTCTAGGCAGAGATTATAAGCCCAATACACACAAAAGAATCCGAAAGCATGGTTGGAAGAAGCGTTTGAGTACAACTAATGGGAAAATCGTTTTAATTCGAAGAATGATGCGCGGTGAATCGAGAAGAAATCTGTGTCATTAATTTTTGTATTTCAATTTCTTCCATTGTTTAATAAAGCTGCACACACTCGATATTTACTTTTGTACAGTCATGGGCAAATGCAATTTAGTAGATAAAACAAATGCCAAGTTGATGGAGTTTCTAACATAACAATTAATACGGTTCACAACCATTTTAGTTTTGTGGCAACCTTTTGCTGAGACTTATAAATCGCACCCATAGCCACTTACAATCTCGAAAAGAACAATGTATAGTAAACTGTCCTTTTGCATTTTATTCAGGTATGAACATAATCAAGTCAGTCTATTTTGCAAGCTTTTTTCACCGTAATACCTAATGGCAAAGCAATTCTAGTTAATTGGTCACACCTGAGCCCCGCAAACGACACCCAGTTTCAAAAAATTAATACAGCAAATTTCTGTCTTATTTTGTCAGCGGTGGCAAATATTGACCTAACTGCTGTACTAAGGTGGAGTAGGTTTTTTTGTACAAGCATTCAAGTTTTAAATTTTTTGGTGACAATGTGTAGCATATATTTCCGTTTTTCTGACAACAGACAAATTTTTTGTAAGGTTTTGTTAAATTTTTATGGTGTATCAAAGTTTGTACTATGGAGATTTTAGTCTGAATGTCTTTTATTTCATCGCAACAATAATTCGCTAGCTTCCTATGGGGAGAAACTACCTCGATTAATGACTCCCATAAAAACTAATTATAGATCATGTGGTGTTTATTTTCCACGGATAACAGAACACAAAGTTTACGAACAAAACCACGGTGTCAAATGATTCTCAGCATGTTAACTAAATATCTTTCAATGTGGAACAATCATTATAAACAGGGTGTGTGAACTTCTTTGGAGAAACTAAACCCCATTCATTAGTCCTCATCTGAATCACTTTCTTCCATGGCCCGCTTCACAGATTCTTCAGCACTTTCAACCATGTCTTGTGGCACCATAGTGTGCACTCCATTGGTATCCTTTCCAACCCAACTCAGCTGTAACTGGAACGCTTTGTCCTTGACCTCATCATGAACAACATAGATAATCTTTGTTGCCTCTTTAACGGCTTCTTGGCTAGAAATTTCTCGAAGCTTCAGTTTTTCAATCTCGGTTTTAGCAGACTGCTTGGCTTTACCGATTGCACAGCCATTGTATCCAAGGGGTACGCCTGATGGGTCAATCATAAATAACTCTGGAACATCATTGTAGTAGGATGCTAAAAGAACACTTGCACCAAATGGCCTTACAGAACTGTAAAGGGTGTAAGCATGCATGTACATTGCAACTCTCTCCGTCAGATACTTCAGTGGCACGGGACATCCATATTGCAGTCTGTAGTTACTCGCTTCTGTCCGTGCAATGTCTACAATCTCCCGAGCATCAGTCAATAAACCTGCTACCGCCATGCCGATGTGTTTATCGATGTTAAAAATTCGCTGGTTGGAGTCATCTTCATGCAACTTGGATGCGATCAACTTCTCCACTGCAAGAATAATTCCATCTTTGCAGCGTATTCCAATTGCAGTGCTGCTATTTTCAACAGCTTTTTGGGCATATTCAACTTGGAACACTCGGCCATCCGGGGAAAACTGCGCAGCAGACAAGTCGTACCCAGTCCCTATTGAACTCATATTTTTTAATTAACTAAATTTCTGCACACAAAACAATACCATTTTCTGCATGGGAAAAGATTCAATATAACCTACTAAAAGTCTAAAACATCTTTACTTTCCACAATAAAGCCAATTTTCCTCATTCCTTTTAAAGTTCTTCAGGAAAGTTTGTTCCAACATTACATAAAACCTCAAACACAAACTTTATTAATTTACCACAAAAGGCATTGCAGACCCAGACACAGGCGAAAACAGTTAAACGCAATGTTAACCAGAAATGAAATAGTTGATTAGGTATTACCAGGCAGTTTTGATTCACGCTGGACTATAGAAATCTTGAAAACGTTGAAATACACGCTCATCCATTTTGCGGCAAAAAATGGATCTGTATTTTGTAATTCGTAAAAAGCAATTTTTAGCTTTCTCAAAAAAGGAGCATAAATGTTGAAAACCCGCTATTTGGACGTACAGTTGCAAGCAGCATGTTGGTAAACTCCGCATTGTTTGCGTCTCGGTTAAAGTAACGAAAAATATCCAATCGAGTGAAAAGAGAAACCAAATCGAACGGGGATCTGGTTCGTGTGCAATCAAAAACTGTCTTAAACAATTTACAAACAAGAGTAAAGGTGGCTGTACACAGGATCCGTTTTCGTCCGTTTCGGTCCGTCATCCGTCAACGTGCGTAAATTTCAATCCGTCCTTTATAACGTCTTTTCGACGCTTTTTTATTACGGATTGGACCCATATGTAGGAATTCTAAAGGATAAGAAATACAACAGAATACGAGTTTTGTACTTTTACTATTCTTTTTATACTTTTAGTATGCTTGGCAGACACAAATGAGTTCCATATGCAACATTTTTAAAATCCGTTAAAATGATTTCTAAGATCCTCTTGATATAGTTTACCTTTTTAAAGGGACATTTGTGTATTCGGAAGCAGCTGTGTTTCGTAACTTTTTGCAACAGAAAGGTTTAAATGGTAGATTTTGAACAATTTGTTTTTAGAACTGTGAAAATGCGCTGCAAAATCATATCAAGCAATATGGCTGCTTCGCCAGACGCTTGAGTAAAACAGGAAAAGGATTTGTGTGCAAAAAGATAATGACAGTTTTGACGAAATGCGACAGACTCAGAAATGGTCAGCAATATGGCTAATCTTGCATATAAATAAAAGCACATGGGTCAAAAAGTTTCAGCTGTTATGCTTTTATACAAAGTTTCATATTATGCTGCTAAAATAAACAAAAACTTTTTATTAGGGTTTACAAGCGGGGAACTTTTTACGCCTGAAAAAGCTCTAAGTTGCGCATTAAGTTGGGCCACAACTGGAAATTTTTACATTCCCTAAATTNAGAAATGGTCAGCAATATGGCTAATCTTGCATATAAATAAAAGCACATGGGTCAAAAAGTTTCAGCTGTTATGCTTTTATACAAAGTTTCATATTATGCTGCTAAAATAAACAAAAACTTTTTATTAGGGTTTACAAGCGGGGAACTTTTTACGCCTGAAAAAGCTCTAAGTTGCGCATTAAGTTGGGCCACAACTGGAAATTTTTACATTCCCTAAATTCTGGGCGGACAACCGTATTACCACAGGTTTGGCTGCAGCGGGAAAGTTAGACGAACGTTTTGAGTGTTTCGACGAACGGAGGAGGAAGTCATAATGCATGTTATGCATTTCCTTTTTTATGTAGCTCTGTTTTTGACACACTGAATGTATTGCTATTGCTAAGTAAAAAGAACACAGGGAAAATGCTTGTGTTAGTTCTGAATGTGCAGCAAAGCCAATCCATGTTTACTATTAAACTTATTTTCAAGGTTTGGTAACTACAGAGCAATTAGGAGTTTGGACAAATCTTTTATGTGTTTATAATTTGCGTAAAAGTATGCGAAAACCAGCACGCTTGCCAATACCAAAAGTACGCAACGTTAAAAACGATAAACAATCCAAATTTGTTGTTTTCGATGATGGAACAAAGCCTTGGCTGCGGCGAAGGCACACAATACTATTGCTTGTCATTGGGATATTGGTTGTAGTGTTTGCTGTTTGCGTAGAAAAACAGAGCAACTACCGCGGGTTCATCAGCAAAATAGAGATATTTGTAGCACCGTTGGTTTTTCTGGCTTGCGGCGTTGCTTTTGTAAAAGACGGGCCGTTTATTTGGCCCCATCCAGCATTTTGGCGTCTCATGCTATGCATTAGCATACTGTATGAAGTTGTTCTTGTCTTTGTGCTGTTTCAAACCGTTTTCGATGCACGTTTTATGCTGACACACATCGATTCTAATTTAAACAGGCCTATAGAATCTCGTGAATATGGTACCAAGTGTAATCTGTGGGATCACGAGCGACCTTTTCAGATTCTACTTGACAAACTGGATATTTTTGTGGTTGCACATTTGGTGGGGTGGTTTGGCAAAACGTTAATAGTAAGGGATATTTGGTTTGCCAATTCTATGAGCTTTTTCTTTGAGATTTTAGAGTATTCATTGGAACACCAGCTTCCAGTCTTTTCGGAATGTTGGTGGGATCACTGGATTGTAGATTTCCTGATCTGCAATGGACTTGGTATTTGCATCGGAATGCGTTTTTTGAAGCATTTGTCTGTGGAGGAATACAAGTGGCATAAACTTTGGAGTAAGCCTTCGTCCCGTCATGAAATGCATTGCGTGGATAGTCAGTTTACACGTAATGACTGGGTAAAGTTCAAATGGAGACCAAGAACAAACTTGTCAAGGTGGCTTCTTGTTTGTGTTTTGGGCGTGCTGTTCATGCTAGCGGAATTAAACACTTTCTACCTCAATTTTATATTCTGGATCCCACCGAACCATCCGATATGTACAGTAAGAGTGTTAGCTTTCGTCACGTGCGCTAGTGTAGCCACCAAAGAATTTTACGACTACCTCAACGGGACTGCTAAAAATGTTGGCCAGCAATTTGTTATCATATGTGTGGTTATTGCAACAGAGATTTTGATTATCGTAAAGTTCGGCGGAAATATTTTATCACTTTCATTTCCGGCACCAATCAAATGGCTGTGGATTGTTCTCTTATTATGTTTTGCTGGGTACGGTTTTGGGAAATTTCAAACGCAATTTCAAAAGCAAGGGAGTGGAAAGAGGCTCATCAAGGATCGGTAATAGCAGACGTTATCCACCTCAACAGAAGACCTAACACAACAGTTCACAACCGTTTTTATTGCATGGACCCCTTTAGCCAACATTCCAGTGGAAATCCGCCCACCAAATATCAGTCCATACAACTTGACAGACAGTCAGTAAAACGGAATTTCCACGGGAACGCGTGTTTGTGCAAACGGGAAGCAAGAAATGTGTGATTGACGTTAACGTTTGGGAACGCCAGAAACGCAATTTATACAAAACAGTTGATTTTAAAGTTGTTGCATTATTCCATACAACAAACTGACAACAAACTGCTGAGGTTGGTGTTTCCATATGTTTTAGATAAGGGCAGCGACATCAAAGTTTTGTTAAACTCAATATGTGATGCAAAAATTTTGGACGACACTGCTTTTTTTGACTCATTTCTTTTGCGCTATCGATAAATATTTGTGTGTATAATTTGGTTTGAACTCATTGGAGCACAGATAAAGTTACTGTGATTTGATTTAGTGAAGGCTTTTCGGCGGTGNCTGTGGAGGAATACAAGTGGCATAAACTTTGGAGTAAGCCTTCGTCCCGTCATGAAATGCATTGCGTGGATAGTCAGTTTACACGTAATGACTGGGTAAAGTTCAAATGGAGACCAAGAACAAACTTGTCAAGGTGGCTTCTTGTTTGTGTTTTGGGCGTGCTGTTCATGCTAGCGGAATTAAACACTTTCTACCTCAATTTTATATTCTGGATCCCACCGAACCATCCGATATGTACAGTAAGAGTGTTAGCTTTCGTCACGTGCGCTAGTGTAGCCACCAAAGAATTTTACGACTACCTCAACGGGACTGCTAAAAATGTTGGCCAGCAATTTGTTATCATATGTGTGGTTATTGCAACAGAGATTTTGATTATCGTAAAGTTCGGCGGAAATATTTTATCACTTTCATTTCCGGCACCAATCAAATGGCTGTGGATTGTTCTCTTATTATGTTTTGCTGGGTACGGTTTTGGGAAATTTCAAACGCAATTTCAAAAGCAAGGGAGTGGAAAGAGGCTCATCAAGGATCGGTAATAGCAGACGTTATCCACCTCAACAGAAGACCTAACACAACAGTTCACAACCGTTTTTATTGCATGGACCCCTTTAGCCAACATTCCAGTGGAAATCCGCCCACCAAATATCAGTCCATACAACTTGACAGACAGTCAGTAAAACGGAATTTCCACGGGAACGCGTGTTTGTGCAAACGGGAAGCAAGAAATGTGTGATTGACGTTAACGTTTGGGAACGCCAGAAACGCAATTTATACAAAACAGTTGATTTTAAAGTTGTTGCATTATTCCATACAACAAACTGACAACAAACTGCTGAGGTTGGTGTTTCCATATGTTTTAGATAAGGGCAGCGACATCAAAGTTTTGTTAAACTCAATATGTGATGCAAAAATTTTGGACGACACTGCTTTTTTTGACTCATTTCTTTTGCGCTATCGATAAATATTTGTGTGTATAATTTGGTTTGAACTCATTGGAGCACAGATAAAGTTACTGTGATTTGATTTAGTGAAGGCTTTTCGGCGGTGGCTTATCAATTGAATTGCTTAAAACCTAAGGTTAAATATCATAGTACACCAAGCCTGCGTGGCTATCCTGCAGAGGTATTCGAACCGGAGATCATTTGGTAGTGCTCCAGCCGCGAATAAGCTTCTGTCGTGGGTTCGAATCCCACCGCAGGCTAGATGATTCTGACTCACGCCTTGCGAACTAGAAATGCTTGGAAAGTCGAGTATGATACGGTATAACGCCTCTTGCAGGCCTGACGTACTATGATTCGTATATGAGTATGCCGTTATCGTTGGCCTGCATGAAAGCTTCAGGGCAGATCCCGGTATCAAATATACGCATGCATATAATGCACAGTTTATGGTTTGATATATTATTACTTTTAAAAGTCAACAGAGATGTCTGCCTTCTTCTCATGCAAATGACAACCTATATAGTAATTACATCGAACACAAGTTTGTGACAGGAATCACACGAACAGGCAGATTTAGTGACGATGAAAAAGCTTCTGTGTTGTTAGCAAGAGCACGTTTTTACAAAGTGTACACAAGCAACACGAAGAGTATGCAGAGGTTCACTATGACCTTGAGTTAAATTTGCTCGGTTGGAAATGTAACCACGAACCTTACATATGCAAGGCACCTTCAATGACCGCAAGGTCATATGAGAGACTGAGCTGTAATTAAAACTACGAACCTTACAAATGCAAAGGCAGTTGCATAAAATTCATCTAAATGCATTCTTTGGAAGAGTTTGACTATCTCTTGCAGTTGTGTTGAAAAATAATATTTTTATGATTTTGCAAAACTAAGATTTTTTTGTGAGATCATAATCTGCACGAAAAATAGAGCCTACAACACACGAATCATATTTAATATGTCTAAGTAACAGCTGTAAACAAATAAATGTGAAAAATTGAACTAGTGACGATATTAAATGGAAACGGAGTGCATATTTAAAACACCTAATTATTATAATTTTTGTGCATTTTTTCGCATTGGCGAGAACTTTGTTACAGGTAAAATTTGGCCTGATTCGTTGGACTGCAGGTTTAAGGTTTAAAGATTGGATATGGGCTATGTCACGATGTAAGGTGTCGCGTGTCGCGTGTTTAAGTTTTTTAACGTTTTTAAAGTTCATTTGAATTAAAATTGTTTCATGACCACTCCTAAACAAGTTCACAGAAACTTACAAACAATAGTTGTGATGCGCAGTGGCATAAAATAGACTTTTTTACTTTTTAGGGCCGACAAGTTTATTGCTTGGACTATGAGTTTATGGCACAACTCTGACCAGTTATCAGCTGTAAAAGTTTCTTCCAAATCCACCAAACATTGCATGTCGAACGTGCATGAAAAAGCTGTAGAAAAAAAAGAAACAAAGTGGAAATGTGTTTACCTTTTGGAAAAGGAATCCATAACAAGTGTTGAACGGCGAGAATAAATGTCTGTAAACTTTGCATGTGCATGTGTCATGAAACCACAGCAAAGTACCGAGCGCCATCTAGCGGCAAGCCGCAACCAAACCAATATGGCCATAGTTGATCAGTTAAAAGCACCGCAGTATTGCGACACACGCCGTGTGTTTATTCTACAATATTCTAGAAAAATGCAATGAGAGAGTCACATTATTGCAAAATGTGTTACCCAACGAATTCGCAATCGCTTTATCTCAATATGTTGTAGCGGGCAAATCTCTTTGTGCAAAAACTTCTTTTTGCGGAAAAGCATGCGTAATGAAAGTCTCTCCAGCAAACAGCAAGCTGATAAAGCCACGTACCCAACTAAATGATGTCGCTTATCAGCGGATAAACTAGTGTAAATGTAAGTAAAAAACGTTCTGCTTTTGTGCATGTGCGTGTCAAGATTTTTTAGACCAACTGCACCTATAACCAGTACCTTTAAATATTCACAGCAGCAAAGTATTCGTGACTACCAAAAGTAAATAAAGGTCCCCATCAGAAGTTAATTTTTACGTCACATTACCACTAGTCACGCGTCAGTAGGTTTGATGGCGTCACAACCAATCAGCGTTCGAGTTCTTCGCACTCTAAAGTCGTTCCTTGCCTTGCAAAGTCATTTGGCTCGTGGAGTTGGCGGCGTGTGGAGGTGGAAATGCATGGCAGTGTTACAAGGTACATTATCTTTTTTTTACTAAAGAATCAATGTATTGTAGCTAAGTTAAAACCTTAACTGCCAGAGAACTTGTACGTAGTAAATACATTTTGCTGCAAAAAGTAATTTCATCTACATGTAAAGGTGTTGCACTTGGTTAAAGTGTTTCAACTTAGTAAGGCTCAAGTTAAAAATGTCCAAGTTTGTTTTCGAAACCAATTACCCCAAACAAAAATTTACATCAAACCAATGAGTACCTTCCGATCCTTAACCGCTTTTCCGTCACCGTCAAATCAGGTAAATTTACCTTAATTGTCAGAATGTATCTATTTACAAACTCAAAGCTAGCCACAAAAGTGTTTCTGCGTCTGTGACGTAACAAAGCCGGCGCTTTTCGCAATCGGCGCCGATTGTAAGAATTGCGTCGCGTGCGTTTCTTGCCTCTGGAAATGTGCGTTTGTCAATCGAATACAAGTACGTTTTATACA
>QXVZ01015392.1:15387-31579 GCA_008931825.1 Phallusia fumigata | reverse complement strand
CAAAGTTGTCATGCCAACCAACGACTCTTTAGTGGTTCTAGAAGTACAAGCTTCACACCCAGGATCATCTGGTGCTGAAAAGTAATAAAGCTGGATGTTGGATTGCAACGAAATTGAAAAAGTTTTGCAAATGTAAAAAAAATTGTCGATTTATTGACAATCTTCGTTTTTTCCAAACGCAAGTGATATTTTTATGTTTAAATGAGCCCTGAATAACTGTAAATATAAATCGAAATGACGTATATTACTAATAAAGGGATTGTTTCACGCATTGTAAGGAGTCAATCATGTTTATTTGAACCAGTGGTTCTTGACCAGGAAAGCTCATACCCCTAAGGCAAGGGGTTCAAGATATGTTCCTCGGTGGGAGGACTTTACGTAAACATGAAAACAAAATACACAACTGAACTCAACTTAAATTACAGAAGATGGTGCGAGAACTGGTTGGTGATTTCAGAATGGGGTATACAAACAAGTAAATGTCACAAAGTTTGAAACAAAGCCTTCTTTAAGCACTGGGTAAGGCAATTAACATATTGTTTTATAGCCCAGGCCCTATACTATACAACAAGATGTTCTATCATTGCCTACAGTAAACAACGCTATTAATCAGTTCGTCAAATTAACATACAAGCACCTTACAGAGTTTGCATCTAATTTGCCTGGGGTATTGTAAATTAATGAGCAAGTCTAAAGGCTGATCCATTTCCTTCCATGTAAGAACCCAATCAAACACAACACTGTTCTGAATCAGCAGAAACGTTGAGAGGTACTTAAGAAATGGAAAACCTGTACAAACGTGCGAATATATTTGAGTGTATTTGGAACAATCGCGTACAGTAGCAGAGTACTTTAGAATGTTTATGAGTTAAAAACTGTCAGAAAACTTGCAGATAATGAAAAGTGTTTATTACTTTTTGTTTCATCGATGATAACAACAGCGATTAACGTTTAAAATAAAATGTCTTTACTGTATACGTTTCTCACGTATTTGTATTTGGCGGATATGTATTTGATCGACTTTTAATATCTTGTGTTTATAAAGTCTTTTATTAACTTATTTATCTTGGATTATCGTGTGTTTGTAACAATAAAAACGTATTCGAGCAAATGGGTAACAATTGTATAAAAAAGCGCATCAAGAATTTAATATCATGATTTCCACATTTAAAAAGCTTATAGTATGTTTTCGGTTTTTTAGTATGTTTTAGGTTTTTGTTGCGAAAATCGCAATATATCGGTGTTGAAATCATGGCCAACAGTTCAGCAAACAACACGACCATCGACCCCCACAACCATGAATTTGTCATGTCGAAGTTCATCACGAAGCAAACAATTTGGACGATTCACACAATGTTGTCCATATACCTGTTTGTGGTCTTGGTTCTGTTCGAAAAACGACGTCGATCCGTTGCTGAAAGCACCCCTTATCGCAGTAGAAAAGCCAGAAAACGTTCAAGAAACTCGTCAGGCAGCTCATCAGTGCAGAAAAACGTTTGGTTGAACATTTTCGGGGAAAACCCTATGTGCATACTCACGATGACCGCGGTTTTGCTCCGCTGCGCCCTCTTGCAGTTGGAGTTCAACCTGGGAAGTCGCTTTGAGCTTCTGTGCAATATTTTTACCGTTATGTACACCGTGTTGGGCCTGGTTGGCAATTTTGGCATTTACATGCTGCTGTGGGCGCGTCAGTGGGGCTTGTACAATAGCAAACCTCTTAAACCCCTGCTTACCAAGCGCACAAAAGCCGCAAGCCTGGCGGTATTGATAGGTATGCTGGTGGAAATGGCTGGACTTGGTATTTTGTTCATAATGGGATACAATGTCTCAATCTCAACTCCCAGTGGATGTGTTTACCACGATTCTCCAGCCGAAAAGTTTATCATTAGTGTCACGCTTGGAGTTATGGTGGCAGGGTCCATGTTCTTTCAGTTATCGCTTCTAGCTCTGACTATTTACCCACTGAGTAAGCAGTACGACACTTTCTGGTGTTGCTGCCACAAGAAGATGGAGACTGGTTGCCCTACACACTCATTAAAACGAGTTCGGGTGAGTATTTGACAACTGATGATCTTGCTTGTTTGTGTTTGTTCTATTTTTGTACCTTTGCTAGAGCGTAAAAGTATTGTGAGTTTTTTTGCCTGTTTCATTTTTATCCTCGGTGGGCGGAACAACGTCTAAATGCGTTATGCTCATAGTCCACCATCGAGCTACCGGTCTCATTGCAGTTCCGTTTGATCATTTATTATTTTCATTTATTTGACGTTGGAATTTTGGCAGCCTGACGGTTTCCACTGGTTAGACAGATAATTCTTTTAGTTTTACGATTATTATTGTTTCTGTAAATAACTTAGGTTTGTGTTAAATTTGATGAAATTTAAATGCAGTTGGAAACTGTGATCTTTTCACATTTGGTGGTGAAGAAAACAAACACTTAACCTTCGTAATTATTTTACTGGACCACAATCTAACAGCGCAAAATTATCTGCTCACCGTCATCCAGGAAAAGTTATTAACTGATATTTTTCCCTTATTTGCAGTACGTCATCCGTCGCATCTCGATCAGCTGTGCCGTCTGCATTTTCAGCGACATAATATTCGGAGCAGCGACTGGTATTCATACGTCAGTCGAAAATTACCGCACTGCCTATCTGCTCATGTTCTACAACGTAAGCGTGACGGTAAATGTCGTTGCGGTCATCGGATCTTTCAACGACTGGAAAGATCGTCTTCTGCCCACGTCACTGCGCTCCAGCGCCTCTAGTGCACAGTCTGTTACAGGTTACACCAGTGACCAAGTCACAACTGACCGACCAACGGCTGAAACCCCGATACGAACACAGAGAAGTAAGTACAACTTAAGTAAAATTCAATATCACTTAAGTAGTTTTTGAAATTGGGTTGAAACATTATAGTTACTTAAGTTAAATTTCATGATACTTAATATTATACTTAAGTTAATTTCCTCAAAATTCGATTAGGTTTTTGTTTAGTGGGTTGAATAATGTGCGAGCCCTAAACCCACACAAACTGCGGCCGCAGATACTAATTTATCAGGCCGCGGGCATTTTTATTTAAATCTACATAATGGCGGCCGTGCATTAACAAAAACTCTTTGGGTATTATAACTGGTTATTATTAGTATCTGTAAGCATTTAAAAACAAAAAAGTCATCAAAATATTGACATTTCATTACAATTTCAGGCATAATTAAGTAAATGAGATATTAACAGATGAATTGCATTCTCTTATAAAACGTAATTTATAAAAATTAACTTTGACTCACTGGCGTCCAGTTTGCGAAATAATGTCTGTCATGCGGCCTGTAATTCAAACCAGTCCAATATAGTAAATTTCTTTCAAATTACAGAACGAACCACCACCAGAGTTTCAATGCCAGCCAAACAAATCCTTGAGCTTTCCGAACGTCAAATCTCATTGCAAGAACATTCCTGTGTGGCTGTATAGGTTGACACACGGTCACAAAATCCCAGTTTTAAAATGCTCGACTTTTCATTCGGTTTAAACATATTGTAAATAAAATTCCACCATGATACAGCCCTTGCTGTTGCAACAGTTCTTTCTTGTAGTTGGGTTTACAATTTTAACCAGAAAGAAAAGAGGGATTCATAAGTGTAGTATTTTTTCACGTAGACCAGTGGTTCCAAACCTTTTATATTACTTTAAATCACTTCTTGTCTAGTAGGGGAGGAATGAAAAGCTCCAAAATAAGCAAAGGGTGGAATGCATCAAAAAATCTCGAGTTCCATCAAAACTAATTCCAGCAGCACACGATCACTTTATTACATAACACTGATGGCAATTGCGAGTTGGAAATTAGTAAAAATCCGGTTTCAGCTTCCACCGCGTCCCAGTTTCGCTTTTCAACTTTTCACAAATTCTCAGCAACATCGCCTTGAACTTCGGGGCCTGTTTGACCTCAACGTGACCTTTGAACTTTGACATTAGTTCATCGGTCGTCGCTTCTCCCTAAACAAAAAAATCGTAAAATGACGTCATTGATGACGCTTTTATTAACAGAACTAGATTTCAATGTGTTATTATCTGTCGTCGTCTCGCCCTAAACAAACAAAAACGTCATCAGCAGAGGCATATGACAAAAACGTCATCAGCAGAGGTCACTCATGTTAATGTGACAAACCCAAAGCGGCAAATCGTTATATGACGCCATCAAAACGTCATTGATGATGTCCCTTTTACTAGATTTAAATATCTTACGTGACATTCGTTGGAGAGGAATTGAACGATTTCACGCAGAAGTTTGTCGTCAACTGAAATATCTTCCTCTGCAAAAAAATTAGTGTTACAAGTTATATTTGCGGCTGTCAGCTGTTATAACCCGCTATGCCCAACCTACCATCGCTAGGGAGAAGATGCAGATCGTCCTCCACATCTGAATCACTGTCCTCCGCATTATTCTCATCCTCTTTATGTGTCCGCATCATAATCTGCTTCAGAATGTTCGAAGAAGAGGTTGCAGCGCCTTAACCAACACAAAGTTTTGCAATTAACATCACATCGAAGATGCAACGCAAAAGGCGCGAGCGGTATCACGTGACACCAACTTCACTGTCGACGTCACGTGGACATGTGCTCACTGACTGGTGACGTCATTAATTCTTGACGTCATCAATCCGCGGAAGTATTTCCAAAAGAGGAAGGGTATGGTGGGTAAACGTTACCAACGATTTTGTTTTAGGAAAAAACATTTCGTCATCATAGAGAGTTTAAGTTTAAGTGCATGTGTAATTAATAAGAGACAGAAAACGTTTACTGACTAGTTAAATTTAATGAAAAACACACAGAAAACAAACCAGTATTTCCAAACACATTTCCAGCACCCATGGGAGTTTCGTCTTCAGATGATTCATCTTTCTTCTCGACGGTTTTCTTTTTTTCACTTTGTTTCTTCCCGAATCTCGGCCTAATGTAACACAAACTTGTCAACTCTACCAATATGCATGCGAATATTTATGTTGGTGATATTCCCAGAATCAGTATTTATCACCACGTAGAAAACGGCCCGCATTAAAACCACTGGAGTTTGAACAGATATCTGCCCCAAGAACATAAAAGCCTAGGTGAGGAACAACGTGGAAAAGAAAACCAACCTTTGTGCAGGTTTGGAGCCTGGATATCTGTAATGTTTTCTAGATAACTTCAGGTTTTTGATTGCTTCTTTCGCTACTCTGTTAGCCTCGGATTCAACCAAAGCGTAATCTGGAGTCGAACTGTTCATTATCGCGCTGTGCTCCATCGCTGTGTGCACACCTGAAGTAAAACGTCGCTGGCTGAAAGACGGCTTAAAAGTAGGGGGCCAGCATACGAACTTGAAAAGTAGCCTGATTAAAAACTTAACTGCCAGAGAACTTGCACAAAATGAATATTTTTTATAGCAAACGTTTTAACAATCGCTGTTGTCATTTTCCATATTTTACCAAAATCTAATTTTTCTGTTTTGCCAGTTGCCATAAAACAGTGCTTTTAACAGCGTAACAGGTTCAGCTAATTCGTCACCTGCTACCCTGTCATCACCCACATGCGGGGAATTACCACAAGGTTTTGGGACGTTTTTAAACATATTCCGTCAAAGCTTGCTTTCGTCTACATGACGTACCTTTTTTAAACAACTTGCTCAACACATATTCATCCGAGTTTTTTCTCGAAGCTTCTTCATCCGATCGCGGCTTAAAACGCGATTTCTTTGTGACGTAATCGATAACTTCGCCCTCCACACCTAGAGAAAAGGTAACGCACAGTTACAAATAGGAGTTAAGAAGGAACAAATAACGGAAGAAAGCCTTTTATCTGACAAATTTTAATTGACCCCGGGTCCCCAGTCGTTCTAAAATGTGTGCCGAGAAAAAAATAAAATAAAATCAAAAGTAGAAAAACGGCAAAGACTTTCCGGGCTTAGTGACAAAATGCGTGCATGACAACACTAGAACCTCGTTTTGATTTTATTCGTCCCAAAAGCAGCCTCATCCATCACATTATAATTGCAAAATATATTTCTTTTTGGTTTTAGCGTGCAAAATGTGCCGCAAAAACATAGTTTGTTAGTGTGTTGCAAGCCTAAAACTTAAATCAACCCACCGCAAAGCTTCCGGTTCCGGTTCCCACGCTCCTTTTTTTTGCTTGTGACGTCACGAACAGATTTTTGCTTTGACTCTTGAAATTTTCTCAAGACCTTTAGAAAAGACTCCTTGATCTTTTTGGATCCGCCCGAATCAACATTTACGTCACCGGAAGACGGTGTGACGTCACAATGTCCATTGTCGTCATTTTCAACTGAGCCGCCATTATTGTTGGCGTCACCTGGTGGCGAAGAGCCGCCAACAAATGATTCAGCTTGCGATATGACGTCAATTTCAACAGAACAGTTGACGTCATCACTTGTAATGCGCGTGACGTCACTGTCGGCGTTGGTGCGTGAGGTACTTGGCTCAGAATATTGCATCACTTCATTGCTTGAGGGGCTTGGAATAATTTGGTCGTGGACGTGATCCACATATTTGGCAGTAGTGTTTTTGTCAAAGTTTTTAACGACATCTTCATTTCTCTGCGCGCGTTCCATATCGCGTTTCGCTCGCAATTTTGCCTTCAACTTTCGCAGTTTGATTTCTGAACCGGTGCCAGCGAATATTGACGCGGTTTCAGTTATGGTTTTTGACCCATCCGTCGACTGGTGCTGAAGAGTAAACAGCTCATGCATGTCGTTGGTCTTGAAGAAACGACGCTGTTTTGGGTCTTTTAAAACTCGGTTGGACATAAACTGTTTGAAGATTTGCCTAAATGTAAAATGAAATACAGTGTTAAATTTCACAATGTTTCCATACACGTTCTTGTGGAAAATGTAAGTTTTTTAGTACAAATTAATTTTGTACACAATTCGTGGCTTTAAATATTCTCGATAAGATAATGCAAGCCAGTTTTTTTTTGTACCCATTCACAACACATTCTTGCTGATAAACAACAGCCTTTGTCTAAATGTGGAAAATGTTTTTTACAGAAAGACTGACTTGCATCTTTTTAAAATTGGTTTTGAGTAGATTTTGCAGTTAAACACTCAGTATTTTAGGGGGAGGGTGGAAGGGGTACGATTTAGATTTTCGTGTCCTTAAAAACTCAGTGTAAAATGAATACATCTGTAGCACATTGTTGGGGAAAATAATGGTTACATCACAGCAAACAGGCACTGAAAATACAACTACAATGCAAACAAATAAACAAATAGGAATTACCTGTGGTATATTTTCTCTTCAATGGTTCCAGTTGTTATCAATCGATATATAGTGACCTCTTTATCCTGACCAATTCTCCACGATCTTTCCTGGGCCTGGGCGTCAGTGCTTGGGTTCCAATCAGGATCAAATATAACAACTCTGTTGACAACAGAAATTATGTCATGCTGGTAACAGCACGCTTCCAAATTTGGGCTACCAGCAGGTTATAATGGATTGGTCTATGGCGGGGCTAGCCAAACACATGTGACAAAATTGAAATTTCGAAGAGTCATAAAACAAGGGATTAAAAAACTAACTACACATTGAGGTGTTTGCAACAAAACCAACTTCTATGTGGTAATATTGTGCCAACAAATAAACATATTTGCATACATTTTACAATGAAAGAGCCACGGTTTGGTCCATAGGGTTGAGGGTCCCCATGAGCACAGAGTCCCAACCCAAAACCCCCATAGTAACCTGGAATCCCCTTTGTTTCTTTTCTTCTCAGATTAAATACATTTGTTGACAATACTTTATGGCAGCTAGTCATTTTACTTTGGTTGAATATAGGCCACCAACAATTGTTAAGTTGAAAGTGTTATGTTACATCAATAATCTGTAATGTGAATGCAACAACTATCTAAATTTACCTGTCGGCTCCGACGAGGTTAACACCAAGCCCACCCACTCTGGTTGTCAGGATAAAAACAAATATTGAAGGATCCTGAAGTACAGAACCATGTTAAAACTTATATATCAACTTGTGTGTTCATAAATGTACCTCGTTGAATTGTTTCACCAATGGCTGTCTGGATGAAACTGAAGTGCCACCGTGCATAGTCATGTAAGAATATTTCCGAAGTTTCACAAAATCCTCAAGCAGGTTTAGCATCTGTGAAAGGAAATAGACGCTGAACTAGTGGTACCCAACCAAGGAGGAATTTTATGAGTTAAGGAGAGGAATTTCCACTTTGTATTAAGTTATTCATGATAATGGGAAGTATTTTTTGATAGACCAGTGGTTCCAAACCTTTTAATATCATCTAATATCACTTCCTTGTCTAGTAGGGTAGGAATGAAAAGTTCCAAAATAAGCGAAAAATGCATCCACTGTACTAAGCAACGGAGTATCAAAAACAACCAGAAAAGACTGATTCGCCTAAATACTATTCAAAATTTAACAGTCTATATATCTGTTTCTCAAACCACAACTATCCATCCATTTTTAAGGTAACAAGCAAACCCATCATTTCCAAAGTGCTTACCAATTTGCTTTGGGTAAATAACAGAACTTTCTTGTTTTGTTTTTTCCAAATTCTCAACAAGGAATCGATAACGATCATCTTTCCAGATTTTTTCCAAAACCCAAACCTTCGCTCGCTGTCCAGGGGGGGTTCTGGCTCCCCCACTAGCAACTTGGGCCCTCCAGTGTACAGGTCCGGATGGTTACAGATTTTACGCAGTTGTATCAGACCAACGAAAATCTTCATTTTAAAAGGAAATGATAAACAACAATAAAAAAATGCATTTTTTTGAAAGTCTTAAACAATTTGATTTTAAAAATAAAAAAGTTTTTTTTTTAAAACACAAGGTTTAGCAGATATTAAAACATTTAATTGTCAAAATATCAAAAGTTTGTTCTACTACTGCAAATACCACATTCCATGCAAAATAATCAAAAACTTACTTTCATGTTTCTGCATAGAATGGAATACACTGTTTCAGAATCGAGGTATTTCTTGTAAATTTCAACTTGGTGTTCAGTCAAAGAACAAAACAATACGTGGTCATTTTTCTTTGGCAGATTTATGTGGCACTGTACATCAACTTTCATTCTTCGGAGCAAATACGGTGCGATGGTGTCACGTAAAACACAAGCACACTTGTAGGCAGTTTGAACCTGGAAAAAAAGGGATATTTGAAAAGGAAAGTTGCGCACCCAAGTACCAAGCAGCATCATTTTGCTCACAAATTGATTAAAAATGTTCATTGTTAAACCACATATTTGTGATGTTACACTTACAATATTGACCTAACCCTGTGGTTCTTAAAGTGTGTACCGCTTAAATTTTTCAAACCCATCACAGAATAATTCTGTTTCCTAGCTTTTTGTTTTTGCATCACTAAATCTGACTTCGATAATAAGAATCTTTATTAAATTATTATCGCTGGTGCATCACATCAAAAACATTTAAAAAACTGACTTAACCCTACCAGTGGCATATTTAGGCGAAAACTTGCTAATAATGTCATGTTTACCACCAATAGCAGCCAACATATATCATTCCATAGCTTGGCAAAGGTACCTGCACTTCTGTGGCATTAGCGTAGCCTCCCTGCACTATGGGAACCGAAAACTGTTCCATGAAACATTGCAATGTTCCAAGTTTGCCGGGAAATATAAAATCAAATAAAGACCAAAGCTCACGGAGATGATTTTGAATCGGAGATCCGGAGAGAATGATTCGATGTGGTGTCTGAAACTAAAACACATAACTTTGATTTTACCATAGTTACTGCTAAAAATGGTGCAAATCTTGTTTAGATGCTGAATAAAAATTTGTGACCTACCCTGAAGCTTTACAAAAATCACAGTACTGTCAGAGGTGGTTTAATAAAATCATTGTTTGACTTTTACCAGGCAAACTATTTGTTGTGGGTTATATTCAGACCAAAACAGGATTATGTGCAGATTGCATTCCTACCATTTTCACTGCATGGGTAATCGCAGCCTCTGGGTTTCGTATTTTGTGTCCTTCATCCAGAATCACATAATGCCAGTTTTTGGTCATCAAAGCGTCAAGACTGATTCTCATCCTTTCGTACGAAGTAACAAGAACACCACGAGATAACACAATGTTGTGGATCAGATCAGCCTACATTGTAAATCAAATTCGGAGAACAAATATGTTATAAATTCACTAAAACACAAATAATTTCAATTTCAGAAATCACAGCAGAACAGTATGGCAGGAAAAGGTTTTAGGTTGTTACAAGTAACTTCACCTTTTGGTATGTTAGTCATTCATATGAATATTAAACCAAAAAATGTAGGCATTATCAGTATCTTATTCAAACATTCTACTTATTGCCCCTATGTTTTGGAGAAATACATATATCTTACAATAACAGCTAAGGATGAATGACTTGAATACCAAAAATTAAGTTATTAATTGAAGTTTTTTTAACTTTTTACAGATACCTCAAAATTACATTTCAATCATGTAAATATTAAATGCAAATTGTGTCGATTTCAATTGCTGACCAATAAGAAGAACGAATAAATATCCAGCATATGTGACTCTGCAACAATCATGTAACTACTTGCCTTAGCTCCTTTGTAGCTTCCAGAATTGTGAAGTACGGCAACTCGCAGCAATGGCGCCCACAAGTGTATTTCACGGACCCACTGATGCATGACAGTGGTTGGGGAGACTATCAAAACTGGACCCAAACCATCGTAGCTAAAGCAAATATCTTCGGTAATGTTTCACATTTTTTATCATAACTAAGCACAATTTTCCATCAGTTTAATTACTTAGATTTACAATTCATGGTTATACACAGTCAGTAAGCAGATATACGCAGTATTTGTGTTTAACGTCATTCCTGAGGATGACAACAGCATTTTTTCTTGAGAGGTTTTACACACAAGTACTGGTTTGTATCTTCTTATTGACNCAGCAACTAGCATAATAAACATGTAACTAAAAAGTAATTACTTCTCTTACTTGAGACTTAATAGAGTACCTGTACCAACCTAAATTTTTAAATGGGGTATTGCTAAAAAGATAACCAGCACATAAAAGAAACAATTTGTACCTGACGAAACATTAGACGAACTTTGATTTAGTTTGAGCAACCTCGTATTCAAAGAGTCTAGTTGTTTCTTGTACTTCTCATGCTGAGCTCTTAGTACATTAATTTTGTGAGAATTCAGAACAGCTTGAGATTTCTCAGTAAAAAATTTAAGAGCTGATTCATTCTGACGCAGCAGTGATTGGACTGATCTGTAATTGAAATACAGAACAAAAACTGATGAAACTAATATATTTGTTGGTTTTACAATGAAATTACCCAATTTGTTTTACAACTTCATTTGTCTTTTTCTCAAGTTCTTTTTTCTCTTTTTCTTGGATGTTTTTATTGATCGTTTCAATCACATCTATATTAAAAATTAGAATGTTATGTTTTTGTTGCCATAACAAATTCCAACATTTTTTTACAATATGACTTACACTTACGACTACAAAACACACCACCTAAAAATCTCTTACTTTAAAAACACTACTCACCCTTTTCTAATGTCTCGGCATTATAAACGTTTACACCTTCAATCTCCAAAACCGATTCTTCATTTATTTCGGCCATTTTCAGACCCCTTATCAGCAAAACAAAGCAGATAAACTGAAGCGTGTTGACAACATTTTGTAATATCAATCAATACTAAACTTTAAGAAAAAAAATCCCCATCAGCTGTTTCAATCTAACGCGCAACCGTGTGACGTCATAAACACAATTTTTATTCCGTTTCCGCAAGTAATGTTGGATTCTTATTATTTTCTGACAAAAATGTGTATGTTTTTCTACATATAGTCAAGCCAAAGCATCAACTTGGTGATAAAAGTTCTAAATTTTCTGAAAAAACAATGTTAAAAAATTATTGCGTGCTAACTAAAATGAGATCTACAGTTAAAACCAAACATATATTAAACGTTAAATCATAGTACACTATTGTCACTTAATTTGTAAATTGTTTTTGGCCTTTGTTTATTTGTCGTTTTTATTAGAGGTTTCAATAAGTCACTTCTATGTGCAAAAGTGAAGGGTCAATTTGCGCGGTAAATTTGAGCGCCAATTCCCATCAGCGTTTCCCATTGTTTTGTGTTTACAAATTGCAAGCACATGGCGCAACCCCGCTATGGGAATCGGAACATAAAATTAGAGAAAGAAAAAAGGGGATTCCGAGTGTTTTTAAGATCAGGACACTGTTTGTAGCGATCAGTATCTTACGTGACTGATAAGGCAGGAACGCTATCTAAAATAATTTGAAACAATAAGGTCTTGCAGCTATCAATACACAAAAAAATGTGGTCCTTTTTTAGGGTTAGGGCATAACACAGTGCGTGTTGTTGTTTTTGAATCACACGTTAAATTCGTAGTCAGGAGTATGCAATCAACTAGAACGGAACAGTTTTAGAATTTTGAAAACTAAATTCTGGTTCAGTGGCACTGGTGTAGAAATTAAAAATGGACATGGAATTTTCGGTGGAAGATATTGTATTGTATGCCCTGGAACACAAAATGTTGGGTGCTGTCAAATGTAAGTAAAAATTATTGTTATTTTGTTTTGGCAGTTAATTGTGGGTTAAATTTTTCCTTCTTGTATGGTTGATTAAATTGATTGTTTATGTTTGTAACATAACAGAATTGCAATTTTGTTTACAATTTGGTCCATCGTTTTTCAGATTCCTTGACCCAATTACAGCAATGCTGCATTAACTTGTCGTCTCTGTGCCAAACATATTTGGTAATTTTGACAATGCCACGTCAAATATTGGAACTAAGCAGTGCAGTTGATCTAATTAGCGGCGACCAAATTGTGGCATACTCTCAAATGTTAAGGGGACTCAAGTTCATCAGGTCAAATTGGCAAAAAGCTGGTGGCTTTAAGTACTACGCCTTCTGTTCTATTAAGCTGCAAAAAGTGGTAGGTGAAAGCTACTAGCAAAAAAGTGAACAGCCTAAAGTTTACTGCAAATTGTAAATACTTTAATATACCTCTAATTTTATGAAATCCCATTAGAAAGCCTTTAATTGATTTTGTTTAACTGTGGTTTTCCTGGTCGAATTTGCAATTTAAATTTTACAGTGCAATGATAATTAGATTATGATCCAAGACACCATCAAGACTAATTTATAAAATACTTTTAATGGTGTGTTTTGCAGATTGTAATGCATCTCATTTGTTTAAATTCTGACAAAGCGATCATCGAACAACATTTGGATGATGGTTTCAATCCTGAAGCCGCAAACAAACTAGTTTCATCAAGCAATGTAAGTTTTTGGCTTGTTCTTTTATAGTTTGGTTCAAGGACCCTTGGTTTACCCAGAATTGAACATAAATATTACAGCCTTCCTTTTTGAACAATCATGTTTTCTTAAGATTTTGTGATCACCATACTTTTTCAGAATGAACGACTTGTGTCAGTTTTGAAACGCGAAATAAGTTCGTTTCGACAACTTTGCAAAAAACTGCTACATGAAGATGCAGAAAAACTAAGTATGAATTTTTTTTAACATTTTACTGACACTGTAGCACAATGATTTGTAAATGTGTGTAGTGGACTTATATATATGTGTGTGTTTTTGGCACAGAGTACATCCAAGGCCAGCTATGGAATGATTTTAATGAGGAATTCTGGAAGTCGCTTAAGGAGGATTTTTCCACATATATTGATTTCGTCAAATCATCTTTTCCTGAACTTAAACTTGAAAAGGTAGCAATCTGTGTAATATAACCAAATGGTCTTTTGCTGCTCTTGTGCCAATTCTTTTCATGATTTTTATGCTGTGCGAAATAATAAACAGAACTATCCGTGTAATATAATCTAATATTGACTGCAACACATATTAAATACTTAAAATGGTTGTAAATATATTTTGTAGATTTTAAGTCAAGATATAGGAAGCATGGATAGATCCCCAATTCAGATGCTGAAGTCCAAACACAGTGAAGAAATTTTAATATCGGAAGAGGACCTCATTTATTTGCTTAATGCATCATTACAAGAACTTGGTATGTAAAGGGTTTAACAAAATCTGTTTAATAACTATTTGAAATGCCTAATTCAAAAACATAACATCGCTACATATCCATAAGCAACATATGTAAGTAATGATGTCTCTAAAATGGTAAAACTTAATCTTGTTTTTTAGAATACTTTCCATTGCAAGACACAGAGAAAGAAAATGATAAGGCACTTTCAAATGCAATAAATAAGGAAAAGCCTGATGACTTACAAAAATTTTACAAGAAAACAGATGGTTCAAAACAAACACACAGCACCATGTCGTTTTATGGGTACAACATCAACAAACTGATGGTTAAAACAGAACAGACAGAGATGCCGAACATTCCCCGCAAAGATACCGAAACCATGGAAAAAACTAAAGCAACGGACAAAAAGCGTAAATTTGTGTCGTCTCCTAATGTTTTTGAAAAACCGGCTAAAAGGAGCAAAAGATTTTCTGTATACGATGCAGCTGCCCTTGTTTTGAATTCTGATGAAGAAAGTGACTTTGAAACACAAGATACCAGCTTGGAAAAAGACGAGCCTGAAACTAACAGCTCGCCAGTACCAGCTATGGATATATGCACTGCTTCAAGCAACAATAGTGGAACTAATCAAGAAAGCCAACGTAATATCAAGTTGGAAGCAAAAAGCACTAAACATGAAAAAGTGTCCCTAGAAAATTGTGAGAAACCAACAATTTCTGTGAAATATAATTTGAGAAAAAGTACAAGAAAAACAACAGCTGGTGAAAACTTGCAAAAAGAACCTCTCACAGAAAGAACAAATGTTGAAAACCATCCACCATGTCTGATAAACAAACTCTGTAACTTACAGAGGTTGGAACGACCCGTGACAAGGTCATGGCAGAAGAATGGAAGAAACTTAAAACCTTTGCTTGACACAAAATTGGTGTGCAGTTCACCAAAAGCAAACCGACAACAGCGAGATGTGCTGAGTAGGAAGAGAAAACCGCTTAGTCGAAGGAAACTGACTTACAAAAATGAATCAGAAAATCAAACTAAACTTAGTGATGAACCACTGCAAAGAGAAAATCTGCCTTTGGGTACCAAAGTTTTCAATAGCTTTGAAGAAAATGAGGAGGTAAAAGTTAATTTAACAGTAAATTACATACAACTTGAACTGGAAAGGTGGCTTTGTGGATAGGATGACTGCTTTGTACTCACAGGATCGTGAGTTCAAATTTCATCTCAGCTTCTTGTGTTTTCCCGAAGCAAGGAAATCACATGACATTGCTCTAAGCCACCAATTTCCCCGATTAAAAAAAAATTACATTAAAGTTTGTGTGTAATGGTTTATTGTTATTTGCAGGTTAATGACAGCATTGATTCTGATTTATCTGGGAAACTGCTGCCACTAAGTGAAGGTAAAAAAGTTGGGATGTTATTTTCACAAAATAATTTTACCTTCTTGGCTATTCAGTAAACAATAAACCCATTGTGGGGGATATTGTGGTCTTACAGTTAATAACGAATTTCGTTTGCTGTCAGTTTATTTATGGACCGAAGTAACCTATGCACTTTGGCCTACTTTAATTCTGCTCTGTTTAAACTTTGCTCATGTTTACACAGATGAATACTTGAGTGAAAGTGACTGCAGTGCTGATGACATAAGTGTCAACCTTAACTTGGTGAGAAATTGATTGTGTGTTGTTTATAGATCCACCTGTTTCATGCCATTTATTACCTTCTTTACTTGCAGGATGACGTTCAGTTTCCAGATTTTACACTCCTACCCGCCCAACAAGCTTATTATTCAACTGATAGTTTGAATGAAGTTCCTTAAAAACAGCAAACAGAAATCTGTTTCCCTTTTTTCGTTAAATTTCATTTTTCGTTTGTTTTATTTCTTTGCAATATCTGTTGACAGTCAAGGTGTGTATGTGCATCATTGTATGCTGATCAAGTTCACCTTTGTGGTTCAATCTGTTGCAACTGTGTGGCACCCTTTTACTCAAGAGCTAAACCAGCGGATAGAAAAATGATTTTTTATTTTCACTCAGTGTTGTTTAGGGTGTTGCGATTTCTTCGATGAATAAACCGTGACAGCTATTAGACACAAAGCACCAAGTATAGTACACACAATTGTGAGGATAGTCACAATGTTTTTTTCTGCTAATGAACCGAT
>QXVZ01015392.1:0-14940 GCA_008931825.1 Phallusia fumigata | reverse complement strand
GAGGACCACCAAACAGAATTCCATTCTGACATGCTCTCAAAACAGGAGATTTTATAAACCAGTGCCTAGTTTAAGTCATCTTTTCGCGGACCACACTTTGAGAACTGCTCTAAGCCACCAATTTCCCAAATTAAAAAAAAACTACAACAAGGCTAATAAATTAGCAGTAGACACATTATGATCAAAGCCTTATATAACCCATTAGGGATAAAATTAACTTTACATTAAAGTTTGTGTGTAATGGGTTATTTTTATTTGCAGTTTAATGACAGCATTGATTCTGATTTATCTGGGAAACTGCTGCCACTAAGTGAAGGTAAAAAAGTTGGGATGTTATTTTCACAAAATAATTTTACCTTCTTGGCTATTCAGTAAACAATAAACCCATTGTGGGGGATATTGTGGTCTTACAGTTAATAACGAATTTCGTTTGCTGTCAGTTTATTTATGGACCGAAGTAACCTATGCACTTTGGCCTACTTTAATTCTGCTCTGTTTAAACTTTGCTCATGTTTACACAGATGAATACTTGAGTGAAAGTGACTGCAGTGCTGATGACATAAGTGTCAACCTTAACTTGGTGAGAAATTGATTGTGTGTTGTTTATAGATCCACCTGTTTCATGCCATTTATTACCTTCTTTACTTGCAGGATGACGTTCAGTTTCCAGATTTTACACTCCTACCCGCCCAACAAGCTTATTATTCAACTGATAGTTTGAATGAAGTTCCTTAAAAACAGCAAACAGAAATCTGTTTCCCTTTTTTCGTTAAATTTCATTTTTCGTTTGTTTTATTTCTTTGCAATATCTGTTGACAGTCAAGGTGTGTATGTGCATCATTGTATGCTGATCAAGTTCACCTTTGTGGTTCAATCTGTTGCAACTGTGTGGCACCCTTTTACTCAAGAGCTAAACCAGCGGATAGAAAAATGATTTTTTATTTTCACTCAGTGTTGTTTAGGGTGTTGCGATTTCTTCGATGAATAAACCGTGACAGCTATTAGACACAAAGCACCAAGTATAGTACACACAATTGTGAGGATAGTCACAATGTTTTTTTCTGCTAATGAACCGATCGGCCACTGAAATTTTAAATCATTACCTGTTTTTAGTGACAAAAACGTCCAAGGACACAATCTTCTGTTTGAATAAGGACAAGGAGCCATTACAATGTTATACTTTGCATATGTTCTNTGAAATATTAAGTCATTACCTGTTTTTAGTGACAAAAACGTCCAAGGACACAATCTTCTGTTTGAATAAGGACAAGGAGCCATTACAATGTTATACTTTGCATATGTTCTGCATGTATTAGCCTTTTCTAGGTTATTGCTTCCTGTTTTTGGTGTTTTAGTGCAAAACAGGTATACATCTGGATTGGGAACGGTAACATTGACATACAAGGCTACAGACGAGGGTGCATGATACCTAGTATGCCATTTTATGCTAGTACTTGTTTTGAGATGTTCACCTGATAGAGATGAAAACACAAGAACTGTGTGATTTTCAGACTCGTAAGATGGTTTTTCAATGTCAATGTAGTCTTTGTAGTAGACAGAAAAGTTCCTAGCAGTCCTGGCGATTTCATAAATGTCGAGGAAGAATGAATCACTTACTTTTTCTACAAACATCGTATAACACTGGAAATCATCAAATTTCGAAACACCAGTTTCTAAGTTTGTAAATACATCATGGTGCATTCCTTGGCCTTCGTAGGTTCTTGTCATGTTCCAAGAGTCACCCTGCTTCGAAAGATTTTGTGCCAGGAGTAGGCCTTCATTGTCTATAATTTCTATGTCCCAAGGAATAGTTCTCTTGTGAAAGTAGTCAGGGGTATCAAATTTTGTTGGTTCGTCAATTGCTCCATGCACAAACTGTGGAAAATCAGCCAAAGGTGGCAAATTTGAACAGGATGACACTATATTTTCAAAAGCAGATGTTGCATGTAAGAAAATTGTCCATAAAATGTAGCATCTAGCCATAACTTAAATGGACGACCTAAAAAATAATATTTGGTTGCACAGTGTAACAATTACATTGCAAATGGAGCTAGTATATTTTGCACAGCACAAAATTAACAAATTTTGAGGTAAAAATATAATGGGGAAATATACTTGTCATGTACCCATTTGTTGCAATGCAAATACTAACAACAAGCAATAAAATGACAATGAAAAGGGTTTTTTTAATTGGCAGAAAAATAACACAGTCATAACGATTACTAATGAAGCTAAAACTATTCATCTGCAATTCGCAACAAAACGCCAGTAGTTGATTCATGGCAAGTCAATAAATCAGCTCCAACAAGGTCGTGTATGTGATACTCGACCCCCAGTTTAACACTGCCTGGAGCTTTTCTTGACTTCAGCTCAGTACAACTAAGTTCTTTATATTTTGTTCGTCGAATGACCTGCACTAGACCTTGTCGACCTTTTCGCAAATGCTTTAAAAATTGTCCGACATTCGGAATCGCAAGCCACCAGGATCCTGCATCTTTTACAGTCAAAACTCCTAGTTTAACTAGTTCTGTTATATCAGCATCTTTAAAGTTGTGCTTAGTTATTAAGCAGTTTTGATCAACACTGACACTGTGCGTGTTGTGAACTATCTCCGATAGAAACTTTGTCATGCTTTTTGGCATTGCTTGCAACTTTGGCTCTCCGTTGGCCGTTTCTGATATACTTGAAGCAAATTTTGTTTGTACATATTCAATGTAGTCGGTTGTGAACATCACGCAATACTGGTCTTGTCCGAGGCTTGTTTTAAAAAGCTTGATGTCTCCACTTTCATGAAGTTTGCTGATGCCTTGGTCAACTTCAGTACGGCTCGCCATGACGCTGTAAAGCTGATGCTTCATCACGACTTTTGGCAGCTTTTCATGTAGGAAAAATTTTGAACACAATCCACACACATATGTAAGAGCAGATCGAATAGATCCATCAACTATGTTATTCGGAACCATTCCATTGTTTTGCCATGGAACGTAGACTGCAGTTTTGTTCTTTTTACCACCAGCAATTGATCCATATACATTAGCACGCTTACCCATGATGCTTTCAGTTAATCCTGTAATATGAAAAAAAGGAAATTGATACAAATATATTTAAAGGCAAATGAAATTTTCAAGTTTGTAATGATTAGACAAACATCTTGATTATGATTATAACATTAAAAAGCTGTTATGTAAAAAAAGATCTGGAGAAGAAAATATTTAATTGTGACTTTCAGACCTTCTTTATAAAAATTCTATGCAACAAGCTGTCCAAAACCCACAAAATTTATGAACAGACATGCTAAATCAAGAGAAAAATAACCTACTAAATCAGATTGCAGTATCTGTTACTTCAATTACAATGAAATCAGTCTCCACAATGCATTTGGAAGTAAAACTTGTTTGTGACTGGCAAGTGGTAAAGTTAATTGTTCGCACATGATAAATATAACAGTGAAATTTTGTACCGCAACTGTCTCTCTCTTTTCCTGGTATCAGAAAAAAACCGTCCTTCTGATTGTTTGGATACCTCATAAACAAACATCACATGATAGTTGTGTTTTTTTAAACTAAACTCGTCGCATGCACGTTTTTAAAAATCTTCATTTTCACTTGGTTTTTCTGCATTTATTCCTAAATTGTTTGTAGCGTCGCTGGTTTGCTGTGCCCTTGCCCAGTCTTGTAATGCTTTCTGAAACCGCCTGACATGCAAAGGCTTTGAAATCATTCCTACTAAGGTCATGATTTCGAGAAATTCGTCATCTTCAGCTTCGCACAGTTGTCTCAAATCGTCACCTCCCATGGCCACGAAATTTTCAAAGTAGGACACCAAGTTCGCTTCTTGCAAAAGTTTGTATAGTTGTTCTTCGTCACCTGAATATTGTGCTTGCTTTGAAGACGTTTCCATACTATTATTTTGGCTCATTGTTTTCCTGTAAAAAAAATGATGTCCAGTTTTGAGTTGTAAAGAAGTCAAAAGTTGGCTCAACCACTCAGGGGTACGTAAATGTATTTTAACCCATATATTGGTAGTGTTATTGTCTGCTAGATTTAAAATTTTTGGGGCAGTATCATTTCTTGCAAATATGGGTTTTGTTTAGAAAGGCCATTAAAGGCGCAGCTGGCCCAAATTTTCGGAAGGGCCTTAATTTACAACTCAGTAATTTTTTTCTAGAGAATTCTACCATAATGTTCAATTTGTACATTGGGGGGCATGGGCCCTTTCGCCTCCCTCTGGCTACACCCATGGCGCCGACCACCTATTTTTAGCCACTACAGGACATCAAGTTGCATGATGCTTTTTGCCACGCCAGCTGAACACGTCCTTTTTGTCACGATTTCCGTTTAAAATGTTGGTCCGGCATCACGACATTTCAACTTCTATCACGAAGCCGACAGTAGCCTGTGTAGGTACTCGTCCAACATCTACTTGATATATTTCAACAGCAGTAGTGGCTCGCTAGCTGCGGTAGAAAATTTAGAATGCATGTTGATTGGCACACGTTTGGAATTAGTTTAGTGCCTCTGGTGGGACTGGCTCAATTCTGTGCAAAACGCTATTTTAGGAGATTTAATGAGGACGTCGATTTGACAGGGAAGACAGTGTTAATTACAAACGCCGAAACACGTAAGTACTTTGCTTAATACTGTGTTTCTTTAAAAAAATTCTAACGTTTTGACCAGAGATGGTAGTACGGTACGATATTGAGTTTTGCGTACCATATACCTCGCTGTGAAGGGCCGCTGTTGATGGTATTGCCTGGATTTTGACATGGACAACCTATTTAAAATGGCCAAAAACTGCATATGATTTCACATTATAGTAGTTAAAAACAACATGATTTCACAATGCCGTAAGTGGCCCAGCTTACAGCTGCATAAACCTCCCTGGTGAACACAGGCCGTTATTAGGAATTTGCTGGAACTGGGGCAAAAGTACTTAGGACAATTTGTTCGCTCTACGTTTAAGACGAGTCAACGCACCTCAAGAAAAAGATGTTGACAGCAGCCTTAAGTCTACGCGAAACGCCCGAGTGCTGGTTAGCGCGACTGCCTTGCTCACTAGGTTGTGGATTCTTTTCCTGTCTTATCCTCCAACCCAGTGGACCTGATGGGTTGACCCAAATTAAAATCACTAAAAAATCGTTAAAAATTAAACAAAAGTTATACAACGGAACAATAGCTCGACGGTGGACTCATTATGAGCATGGGGGGGGGGGGGGGGGGGCCGCCCACCGAGGATAAAAATGAAACAAAAAACAAACAGGCCTAAAGATATGAAATATTTCTTGTGAAACAGTTAATACACAGCTCATGTGTTACAGAACTGGGAAGAGCATTGGGTTTGGAATTCGCCAAGCGAAACGCCCGAGTGATATTGGCTTGTCAATCCATGATAGAAGGCGGCCTGGCAAGACTGGATATTGTGGCACACTCTGATCGCAGTGACCGAAACGTTTTGACGCGAATACTCGACATGCGATCGCTAGATGGCGTGCGCGACTTTGTCGATCTGATCCTGGTGCACGAGGAAAGGTGAATCATGTATTTTGAGCTGTCGTTCTCAAACTGCGAGCCGCTAAAGATTCGTTGTTGCAGGGCACAACTCAAAAGTATAACCAACGAAAGAAACTTTTAGGTTTTGTTGATAAAATGTGTTCATGATAACGCTGAACCTCGTTTTATACGTAGTAGTGTTTTTACCAAAGGTAGCCTCGCCTATTACATTAAAATTGCAAAATAAATCTTTTTGGCCGACTTTTTTTAACCTGCAAAAAGTCTCGTAAAAAAAACTTGTTTGTTAGTGTGCTGCAACGGTAAAAAGTTGGTTCAGTTCCTGTTGTCTTGCTTTCCCTTTGCTTGCTTCTTTTTTGACGTTTTTCTTGTTCTTTCCTGGTTTCTTTGATTTTGACAAGAAACAAATCACGATCAGGGTTTAAAATTTCTGCAGACTGGACATTCTTGTCAACAACCCAGCCAACATCGGGTTTCCCTCGCCACAAACTGCGAACGACACAACAAGATTCTACAACGAAAACTACTTTGGACATTTTCTTCTTGCTGGAAAGAGCGGGGCCAATCTTAAATATGCTCAGCTAAACAATTCGTCGAGTAGTTTACTGTTTATCAAGTTTTTGTTTAGTTCGTAGGGTCATACTGCGTTTGAGCACAGGAAAATCTTCAAAGATCAAGGCGGGATTTGGACCACCAAGGCGATCAAGTCACACAAAGCTCTCTTGGACAAAAGACAAAAACTAGGGTCAACTATTACTACGGAGCTTTTTACGGTTTTTAGGTCTGATGAAAAAATCCGGAGCAGGCTCTCGCATTGTGAACGTCGGTTCTTTTCTACGCAGTACCGACTGTGTCGACCTGGATTATTTAAACTCGGAAGACGGGAATTTATTCGACAAAACCATGTGGACTAATCTCTTGCTGAGTCGATCACGTGCGCGTCTCCATGGCAACGTACGCACAATGAAAGCTTTGTTCACGTCAGAGATTGCAAGAAGGTATAGAAGTGTCGAAATATTGAAAATATTGAAATATTTTTATCATCTTTTTTCTTAGAATGAAAGATTCGGGAATTACCGTAACCTGCACAAACCCTGGAAAGGTAACAAAAATCAATGACCAAAATACCGCTTTTTGCTTAAAAACTTTCCAAATTTTTTGTTCGTAGTTTTTTGAGATGATAAATAAACAAACCGGAAAATGCTATTGTCAAAATTGAAAACGTCAAACCTAAGCGGACTTTATTCACATCAAAGCTTTATCTGCATATTAAACATGGCTAAACTACGCGGTAGCATGGATGTTTTAATTTTTTGGTTATCAAGCACGTAGACATGTAAATACAATGTCGCATTACAGGATCCTGCGGAAGGCGCTCAGATTTTGCTCCATTGCGCCATCTCGCGGACACTGCATAACGTGTCGGGAAAATTTTTCACAGGCTGGAAGGAAGACCAAGTTCACGAGCTGGTGAAGGACAAAACAATTTGCACAAAGTTTTGGGAATTTTGCGAAACTTTTACTGGGGAATTCCCCACAATTGCGAACGAGTCTGTGGTTTAAAGCGGTGGTTCTGAATATTTTTTTCTTGTAACTTCTCGTGAACAGCTAGGCAATTTGCAAACGACCCCCATGAATATTCAAAAATCCAAAAAAATTTGATTTAATCAGAAATTAACCTCGCTTGATAAGCATGCAAGTAAAAAATAATTTTGCTGTATTCATTTCCATAGTTATAATTAAGATTTTTTTACCGGTTTGAACTTAATTATGTGAAACTAATTTAAGTCCTTGATTGCTACTTTTGAATTTGTTTTACGATTTTAATTTGTTGTGGGTCGCATTTATCAAGCTGCATGGAAACAGGTTATTTATAAACTTTTAAAAAAAGAAATAAAACAACTGGTCAAGAGGGTTTGGGACAGGTCAATCCACTCTCTCGCTTCAAGAGAATTCCACTTGAGCTTAGGGAAGTTTACTCAGATGGATCAGAAGTAGACAGGGGAAGCAATAAATCATGTTTTACACCGGTCCTGTGTGAGTGAGAAGAATTTCAATCGGAACTGCAGTTATCCGCAGTTTCAAGACCTTTGTGCACTTTAAACAGTTATCAATTAAGGTCATTAGAACCCAATGTCAATAAAACTGCATTTAAAACCGCGTCGCTCCATTTTACACCACTCTGACAAACCAAAATTAAAGCTTCACCCAATCAAAACCAGTGGTTTTTTAAAGTATTTCATGCTATTAGGAACACAAGAAACGGACCAGAAAACTAGCTATAAGATTTTTATCGGATTTTTGCTCCGTACAAAAAATACCTGACTTTTTACATCTGAACTATTTCAAAAAAGTGCTGTTTGCGGAAAATTAAAAATACATTAAAATGTGTGTTCAAATTCTCCACATTTTCTGTTAAAAAAGTTGTTTGAAAACGTTGAAAAGTCTATTGCACGAAAACAACGTGAACAAGACGAAAGGTGAACAGGTACACTACAAAAAAAGAATATTAAAACGTTTTTAGATAAACTGGGGTTAGAAATTCGGAAGAATTGTTGTGAGGACGATTTTGACTAGTGTTAGTAAAAGGCCAAAACAGTTTTCAGCACCAAATAACATTTGGATTTAAAATACATTTTAAACAGAGTAAACCAAACGCAACGGAACAAATTCAAGTCAACGACAAACTCGTTTTTTTACCATTGGATCAAATCACGCTGCGCAGAGCTATAAATGTTCACACGCAGGAGGTTTCCACCACTAAAAAAGCTATTTTATTTACTTTGTGTAAACGTGTCATACTATATTTGTACTGGTGTTATGTCAGTATCACAGAACTGTGAAACACGTAATTATACGTTCCCATATCTGCTGACCATTGAACACGTAACGGTCAAATCAGGGAACAAAGGTCAGAATCGATTTTTGGGCGCCATATCTCACGTAGTGACGTACGCGTTGCTATAGTAACACGGGCAATGCAAAGGAATTATCGATTGACAGGCGCTAACAAGCCGATCATGTTGATTTGAATGGATCTTTTCATTGCAAGTCGCCCGAGTGGCGATTGATTATCACTACGGGAGATTGCTGTTGATTTTGATGGATTCGCTTGTTGAATGAGTAGTTGTATGCTGTTATAGCATTGACATTATGTGGTATAGGTTTAAGGCAGTCAAGACTTCAATTTATAAAGACTTAAATGCAATATTTCTAAACATTTGTCCACAAATTGCAACCGAATTTAATCCACGTACATTCCTATTTTGTCCACTTTAAAAATATGCATTTTTAAAGTGTCACCATTTTGGCTAGTTTGTCCTTTTATGCAAAGCCTAAATGCATTAGAGTTACTTTTTAAACCTGCCTTAAAACCAGGGCACATATATGCTTTGTTTGTAAGAGTGTGCGTTGTGTATGGCAGTAGAGGTTTTGGTGTGAATCAAACTTAAACCCCATAAAGAGCAGTATTAAAATAATAGCAACAAGATACAAACATAGGGAAACAAAATTGACCAGTGTCGCACAAAATAAACTGTGTTCGTATGTACAGTATATACGCAGTAAAATGGCCAAAAATACAAGGAAATGACTAAACAAAGAATGGCAACATTAACCTTATAGATATGTCTTAAAACAAAATTCATTTTTTACCACATTTGTTTGTGTGGTTAGTACCAGATCAAATGTTATCGGTATTCATGTTAAAACCACTAAGTCGTTCTTGCTAAGTTAAAACCAGGATCATATTTTTCATGTTAACCTCATAGAAGTGAACAAAGGTAGAAAACTGGTGCTGTGGGCAAAGAGAAAATTCCAATGTGCCAACGGGTTTTTCCACATTCACCACAAGCACAGCATGCGGTGAAGCATGTTCTATGNAAATAAACAGGCAAAAAAGGAATCTAAATTTTGCCAATAACAAAAGAAATTTGCCTTTGTAAGTTATAAATAGCAGCATCGCCAATGCACAACATGAAAGTTTACCAAACAGTACAAGTATGCAGATTGGATAAAATTCTAACCTTTGTTCACCAGTATAACAATGAAGGCATGATCTGGCCAGTTAAGTTGCCATGTGGTTTACTACACAGGGGAATGTCAATTATGTGGTATTAAAAAATGGTTGTTGAAATATTAATGACGAAACTACAATCAGTAACTAACTAAATGTTCTGCATTTTGACCGAGGCTAGTTTTACAAGTACCTTTCTACAGAATTATTGCAATTGCACTTATAGTTATACTAACCTATGTTGCATAATATATTGGCATAGCTTACCCGTTGTCTGCTTCGGTTTATAGTTTCTCTGTCTCTATGCAGGTTATCCAAAATATCCTGGCCAATTTTTTCAGTCTCAGTCGCAACCCTGTATCCAATTTCCAATCGCCGTGAAGAATTTTCCAATCTCTCTGTGTTATCCAGAAGTCTTGTTTTCTAAACAGTCCTTTTAGTTAATCTAAGATATATTTCAAACCTAATGTAAACTTACCTGATCATCATTTCCGTATTCATCCATACCAAGCAACTCTTCCCTCATTTGGTTAGCTTTATTTATCGATGAAGTTTTCGCCTTTTTCTACAAATTTATATGAAGTTGAATATTTTTTCATGTTTTTTTATGACACTTATATCCTATGGCTATGGCTTATTGCAATCTTGTTTGTTAAGATATTCATAATTTTGGAACATCCATAATTTAACCAAATATATTGTCATCTAGAATGTTGACTTACAATTTGAGATTCTAGGTTGTTAAATTCATGCTGATAGCTTTTTAATCTTCCCATTAGCTTTCCTCTTTCAGCACTTGACAGTTCACGAACTTCAAGATCCATTTGTTCAAGCTGAAATAACAAAATGTGTTTACTACTTAACAATACTGAATAGGATTTAAAAGCATATGAAGGATTCCTGTTTAAACACCAAAGGTTTGAAAAAACTTAGTTTCAGATCGTCAAAAAGCTGGCACAAATTATCTAAATGCTTTGGTAATGACTTATGCCATCATCAGTAATGCCATGAGGCTTTCATCAGACATGCAGATATTTGTGTATATAGTAAAAAAACATGCGTCTTTTAATATTTAGGCAGGCATCTTTATGATAAGAATTATAAACAGATCCATGGTTAATATTCCAATCTTCTTTAAATTCATAAAAAAAATTTTTTTTAATAAAATCCTAAAACAACATACAAGTTCTTGTGCTTCATCCAATTGTCTTTCAATAGTGCTGATTAAAGATTTCTTGTCAGCTGAATGATAGAATACAATGGAATAAGTTTTTTTTATTATATGAAGGTATCATAAGGACCATAGCAAATAAGACTGTCAGCATGCAGGAACATTACATTGGCATTTCATTATTCATACATGTTTTTGCCTAAACCTGACAGATCAACCACACTGTAGGACAGGATTCATGTTGTTTGACCTATATCGGCCTGTTGTACAAAGGCCAGTCTGACATTACAGCTGCCTGGCGTCTACACAAGGAGGGCACAAAACGTTGGAAAGCAAAAATACTTTGGCCAGTACAACATTTGTAGACGATCATGGACCGGTTGAATTTTCTGTTCACAAAACTAAATTTGAAAAGCTTGGAGGGTTTCTATCAGTGCAAACAAAACAAATTAAGTACACTTTTCAGTTGGGACTTATATGCATGAGTTTGTAACATAAGAAGTATAATAAAATGTATAATAAAGCGTATCGGCAACTTTATTTGCTGTCAATACACACACTTTAAATCCTGAGTGTGTGGCTGGGCCATAGTTTACAATCTCTTCATAAACAAAATCAAACAAAAATGTTTAAACAAGACAAATTGCTGTATGGTTGGAAAAATTTAAAACCTATAAAGAATATAAGGAGTAAATAGATAAAAACACTTAATCCTCATAGTAAGCCATGTTAATTTATGTGAAATATGAAATTACCTCCATGGTAAAGCGAAATGGTTCCAATTCTCTGGGTAATTTCAGCGGTTAGACTCGAGAACTGTTGTTCATAAGAATTCACCAAAGACGCCATCTTTTATTTTTCCAGCTTCTGCTACCTCACAAAAACTCAATTTTCCCTTTCACGTGCATCCATCAAATTAACAACGCATTCTACACCGTTTATTTCCGTTACTGCTGTCACGAAAAAATGACACTTGGTTGTCAAAAAAAGGTAAAACGCACTCACGCATGACGTTACCAAAGGTCAAAGTGTAAAATAAATATTTATCGACAACCGTATGAAGCCACAGGAAGATTTTTTGTGTATTTTTCAGTTAGTCGACAAAATGCATTTTTGGGCGATTAAATACCTTTAATTTAAGGTGGAGATCAAACTAAAAAAGTAAATTAGGAGGTTAATACCTAATTCATATGCTCTAAAGCAGTTAATTGACCGTAGACTAATACCGATTCCTAAAGTTGTTTTGCAAATATCGTTCTCATGGGTCAGACTGAAATATACCTATTCCGTGAGTTGGAATTTGAACACAGTGTAAATTTACTTAGCCTGTTTCCACAACATTTCGTTTTATCCTCTAGTGCGCCTGACCATGCCCCTGAAGAAAAAAAAGTGCCCTCCGTATCTTACACACAATTCTCAACAAGATTTTTTTACTTTGTAAAATAACTTCGTAGCTTTTCTTAAATCAATAACAATGTGAGTAAGTAAACTTTCGCCAAGACATCCAGGTTTTATTTTTGCATTCGATCATAAACAAAAACACTACACAAGTGCACGTCGTTCATTGTCACACCGGTTCACTCAAACTTGCGCCTACCATTGCACGATCTCGTAACATTTCTATGGCTCAATGAGAAAATACCAGTTGGATATTGGACGAAATTGTTGCTACAAATTTGAACATAAACCTAATATACCAGTCACATTTTCATACCGTTATTATATGAAAAGTGTAAACATACTTTGTTGTGTTATGACAATAAAAAAACAAGCATTGTTTACAGAGAGAATTAAACGTCACAATTAGAAAACTGGCTCTTGGGCTGAAAATGACAAATGCTTGCTCAGCAAAAAGACTGAAACAACAAAGAAGCGTATTCGGTCCATTTTGTCAACCAAGGTGCAAAAAATTGTGCGGTATCTTTGTCAACCAACACGAGCATTTTACAATGAATTTGTAATAACATGTGTGTATTAGCAAAATGAGCAAATTATGGACATAATTGTTAGCTTGATAAATAATAGGTTTGCTGATTCTTAGTTAATGAGGTGCATGAACCTGTAGCACAAGGAAAACGGTTGCTAAATGAAATATTTAACTCTTAATTTATTTTACATCATGAAAAAGTACCTTATGAAAATTGGGTAGGTTTGCTAGTGCAACACAGTACACATTTTTGCTATCTCAAAAATGCTTTTCGTTTTGCATAGCACAGCTTCTGTAGACACGGATTACAGGATATTGTGTACTAATCTGAACCGCTCTCAAATTGCATTGCCGTAAAAGGCAGCAAGGCCTACGTCAGGTTTTACATAATTTCACAATCACATGATTTGGCGATCACATACAGAGATTGGACGGGCTTGGCTAAAATATGAAAAAATATTGAAACAAAAATGAAGAAAAGGGGAGGAGCGTTGCTACGGCAACGAGGGTAAATCACAACTGCGTCATCAAAGGTCAGTCTCCAAATATGGCTTCGGATTCGAGTCCCGACCTTTTTTCATCATAGGTCGATGCGAGGCGATGCGCTTATGTTTGGCTGGGGAATGATTCGAACTTGACGTCACAGGGGACGAGGACATGCGCTGCGCCGGCTTTCGAGCGCTGATATCCGGCGAATGGTTGGAAATTTTTCCTGGGCTCTGCTCTTCATCACCGTTTGTGTGCGAGATTGCCCAAGATCTCGGCCTGCTGTCCCTGCTTACGTTGCCTGGCAACGGTGAGCGCATGATTGCCTTGTTGTTATTGTCGTTATGGTTACCAGTGACACCTGGGGACGTGACGTCGCTACTAGAAGAAGAAACCCGGCTGTTAGAGAGCGAGTCGGTATCTCTATCGCCACCGTCCGGCGGCGTGGCAAAGTCGCTCGATTCCACGCGGTGTCGCCGTTTCTTGGACATGCGACGGATCGTTCCTAGGTTAGCAACCAGGGATGGATGTTGATTGATCCAGTCGTGGAGGAGATCGGATGTTAGATCCGGGATTCGAAGAAGATTGTCGACGTAAGTTAACTCCTGTTCCTTCGCCTAAAAAAAGCGATTTCATATTTTTTATTTCCTGGATTTTTTCATGGTTTGATCCGTTTCATGGTGAGTTGCATATTTTAGCGAAGTAGCGTTGAAAGCTACATGAGGAACCGTTTATAATTTTACCCAATAAGATGTTAAATTTAAACAAAAAAAAGCAACTGCTAGAGAGCTTGTATACAATGTACACATTGTAATGCACTGCTGATGAAAAAAAAATAATCGAAACGTTTTCAATAAAATGTATTCGCTATCTACAAGCCATTTGGCATTTGTGTTTTTAATCAAGCTTGACCTAGGTCTTGACATAGACGCTCTTGGATGTGGAAAAATAGCCGCTTCGTGGCAATTCATCAACACATGAAAATAATATATAAGCACAAAATTACAGTTTTTACTGATGATGAACAAATTGTCTGTTATTCAATAAAGTGGTAACGGAAGTCCTTTTCTGTTAAGCACGCAACTATACCAATGAACACAAACAGCAACAAACGTGAAGTCGCTACGGTAAGTCGAATAGAAATCATACCTTCAGTTCACGCTGTAGCGCCCTCTTTTTCAACATCTTTTCGTTTCTCACAGGGTCACGTGACAGCATTGTCATCTTTCTCCGCAAGGTGGCGCGCCTGTCCGTTCCCTGGAAATCCACTTCAGCATGCTTGATGGCGCTAAAGAGCTCGCCGATTCCCTTCTTTTCCTCCAACTCGGCACGGAGCGCCGCAGCAGCGTCTCTAGCGGCGACGTTGGAAGTGGTCGAACTGGTGCTAGGTGTCGCTATTGACAAAAATAGTCGTTTTGTTAAAATTTGAGTCGTGTAGATCAAATTAAGCAATTGGGTAGATGTGAGAGCAAATACGATTAGATTTTGGTAAACTGTGGGAAACGGAAATGGGTAATGGGGGTAAAAAGTTGACAAAACTTTCTTTGACGACAAAACAAGACACTATCTAAGCCAGGGGTTCTTAACAAGGGGTGCTTATCTATTTCTAGGGGATACAAGATTGCCGAATCATTGTATGTGACAAATTATTTTCTATAAACTACAGAAGGGCTGCAGGAACTGGTTGGGGAAGTCCCGACAACTAAAATGTTAAGAATCACTGATCTAAGCAATCACCATAGTGTTGGAAATACATTCTAATGACAAAAGAGACACCAGAGACAAAACCACTGTTCATCTTGGGCGATTAAGCGACATATTGTAAACTTTAACT
>QXVZ01015390.1:0-21486 GCA_008931825.1 Phallusia fumigata | reverse complement strand
GTGTAAAATTAGAGCCATTTCGCACCCGAACCAAACGCTAAGCATGTTCAAAAATTTTCTTGAGTAAATAAATTCACCCGGTTTTCGTAAAATAGAGAAAGGGAAAAGGTGCAAATTGTTAATTTCTGTATGTAACGGGCCAACTTTTTTAAATGCATTCTTACAAAATCTGTGGTGCATTTTTGTTTTGCAGCGGCCACAGTATTGAAACTGTGAAAGAACCAAAACCAAGAGTAAATTTATGCTCATGTGAACGAAGGGGCTTGGAAGTAAAAATGTACCCAGCATGTGAAGTCAGAAAAAAGATCAAATTTTAAAGTAAATTATGAAATGTACCCGCTTGTCATGCAGACATATTTTTGAAACAGTCGATTACAGGGGTAACAATGTACCAGCGAACGGATAAGGTATGTAACAACTTTTGGTGGAATAAGCAATTAAAAATAGACAACGAAATTGGGCACGCGCTGGGCGATGGCGGATAAATACGAACTCTGAAATGGTAAAGGGTACGCCACATGCACCAGATGGTGTTTCATTTATGCCAAACAACGCGTTAACTTTTTTGTACGTCACACCGTAAACGTTCCACAGAGCCCCTAAAAATGAGCTATAATGATAATTTACAACTACAATGCGACTTTGGCATCGAAAAACAGCAACGATCGCATCGTAATAAATAACCACACGCACCTATAGCTTTCCGAAAACAAAGGCAGTTTAAAGAAATTATACATGCCGAATTAGACCAACCGAATTATGCTCTACATGATAACATTTATGTGGTGTAAGATTGTAAGAAATGAACATATGCCACTTGCTATCAAGGATCCACCGAACCAGACTGGTGACATACAAAAATGTCTTGCCAGTCAAATATTTGGTTTTCGCCTAATTTTTATCGTTGTATGTGCTGTGCTAAAGAGTCGGGCTATTGATTTAGAACTGACATAATGTTTTAAGTGAAAAAACGGGAGGAAGAGGTCCAAAGACTTATGACTGCTTCATCGCAAAAGGGTGCAGGACCCCATTTACACTGAACAGCTTTGTCGTTAACAACTCTAGGGCGAGACGACAGGCTATAAATAGGAATGTGTTCTGTAAGATCGGGCGGTTCTTATACAAGCCCTACACAACACAAAGCCGCTATGGCAAAGTAGGGGTGTAATACAGTGACGACGAAAACAAAGCCCACGATACGGACGAAAGCATTAGAGTGGGCTGTCTGAGGATTGCAAATTTTCAATGTCATGCCACCTATTTACCTATTTATCTCAACTTGTTTATCTCTCTGTCGTGGTCATGTTTCACACCACAAACCGCCTTAGTGAAGCTGTAGCGAGATGATTGTACTACACTTGGTTTACAACTGAACGCTTCACAAATTTGTTTGTTACTGACGGACTAACCGTTAAATGGGAACAAATGGGCAAGGGCCGTTGTATGTTTGGCGGCTTACAACATTTATTGCCCTCTCCGCGAATACTGACGTCCTGATCAAACAAAGACGCGCCCTAAGAATCACTTGATAAAAACTTTTTGTAAAGTACATACCATACCTAAGCACCGACAAGCCCAGAAATGTTTCTGCTGTGTTGTTTAAATCGGCGACAATATATTCCTTTTTTTCACAAATGTTCATCAGTTTTATACAAACAGAAAGTAAAGGCCGATTTGAAAAAAGAATATGTAAGGCATATTTCATATCTAACCACATCAAAAGTTTAGGAGATTTAAGGTATCAACATGGTGGGCATATTTGTTTCTTTTGGTTAAGCTAAACCCTGTTTCTTGAGTTTCGGGTAAGAAATTCTGGTTATTAACACAATTAAGCCGCACTAAAGCAATACTAGCTTGTTGCGAAATTGTATCAACACAGAACTGGATCAGGTGAGCTTGAGGTTGGTGTACGTAGGTAATGGATTATATTTTGTGCTTTAAAACTCATATTTGCCACAAAGCATATTTAACCTCTAATAGTAGCAATGTGTATACCTTATACCCGAGTTTCTTGGGGCCTGTACTATTTGCATAGGCTTTGTGGTGGTGGTTACGGTAAGTGTGGGAATGACCGTTGCATTCGTCCCAGTACTCTCTTTTGCTTTCTCTGTGGCGTTTGGTTTTGACCTAAACACAACAAAAATATCTGCATGAATTCTCAAAAAGTTACTGGACATGCAATGTAAATTGTAAATGGTGATAAACTTACACTTTTTCTTGCGTCTGGCCGTTTTCGCAATACGGAATCGACGAATTCCCTTCGGGCGAGGTTCTAAATTTGAATGGTCGCGTGTTATTGATACTTTTGTCACTTGTATGCATAAATAAGTTAAATTGTGACTAAACGACATATGTGCCGCCTGTCGACGCCACAAGTGTACAAAAACAACATGGTAAATTCTAACAACACAACCGACGTGTTTTGGTTGTCACATGGTAAAAAGTAGTTTTAAAAACGATTCCTCTAAATGATGATATAATCGGTGCGTTATCTTTTGGTATACAAGTTGTTTATTATTAGTCTTCATAGACATACATATTCTGCCTAAAATGTAGATATCGTTAGTATCTGTAAAGTAGACACGTCAAACACAAGACATAAAATTATAAAATACAACCACCTCACACATTTATCACGCTATCTTTCCATACAAAGCAAAGTTAGCTTATCTAAAACCAAGTTAGATGCGGAAACAACACAAACGTCGTTGAAAAGGTGCAAAAACGGGCTTAGTTACTTGTAACCATCCGAAACCAAGTCCATGTCCGTCATACTGTTAAGCGACTATTGCTCAAATTTAATAGGTTTACGTGGATTTTAGTCGTTGTTCATCGTATTTTTCTCTGTTATCGAAAAAGGTAAATCAGGCATAAGGGTATAAACACAAACCTGGGAAGTGGTAGAGCCTTGAAAGCGCCATACTTACTGGCTCGCAAAAAAAACTAGCTGGTTTGGTTGCATATACTAGGCTATGCTTACTAAGGGTATGTTTGCGCGAAAGCGTTATTTTTTACCAAGAATATTGACGGAAAGACCAGGAAACGGCTTTCTCCTATTGCACAGTCTTTTGGTGTGTTACCAGCGGGTAGCTGCGAGAATTTGGGTCACAGAGACTGGGGCGCAAGTAAACTGTTGTATAGCCCGAATCGAACGAACTGAAACTAGACAAACATTTAACAACGTAAAACGAAAGCAAGTCAAACGATTGGCTGTTTGATGAATGGAAGTAAATGTTTAAGCATGTTGCATACACGGCCTTCAACGCTTAAAATGTGTTTAAAATACAATTCTACGTGGTCACATAGTAAGGATAGAAACGAAAACTTCTGTCACAGAACTTGGATCTGGCAAGTAGTTAGTGACTAATACTTTTAATTACAAGGGCGTCTACCCGACAACAGATTGATCAAATAGCATTTGTGTGGTCATATTTGCATGCAGTTTCAGCCTTTACCACGCACCCGTTTTTGTCAGCAGTTGCCTCTGCATTTCGAGTTATACACGCCACTACTGACGAATCCCGTAAAATAGGTTTTGAAAGAACCACCTGAAACCTGCAAAGCACATGAAGCATAACTTGAATCACACAACAAAACAAAATGTAATTCATGTTAGTATCAAGCTATTACAATTGTTTAGGAAACTAAAACAAGATTGGTTACGGAGACGAGTCAGAAACAAACATCCGAAAACTTACCGTGGCGATTCGGCTATTACAATAAACACGATTGTGGCAACCACAGAACCGAAAAAAAATATCACGTATGGCTTTAGGGGTCGCCGTCCTCTGTGTCTGTGGATAACACCACTTGCTTGCATCATAGTAGACTTTGCAGACATGACGGTGCAGCAGCTGAACCAAATAAAATCCACTAAGTATCCTAAAGTACTTTAAAAACCAGATGCACAAGCTCTTAATGCACTGTTCTAACCCATTCTATGCGCCTGTTGTTAACCATACCCCTGCAAAATAAAATTGTGTATTTAAAGTATACTTTGTTCAGTTGACCAACATGATTCTCTTGCCTACCTTTAAAATGGTACAACAAATATTTGTAATTTTACAGTTTTGTAGTTTTTATCTGGGACATGGTCGAGTTTTGTGCATGTAGGGCGCAAAACCTTTGCCTTGCCTAACTCTAGCTGTATCTGCAATTTGTCAAGAAGACTGGCAGACGTAAACAGGCTAGTTCTAGTAAATTTGTGACTCAATCCAGATTTTAAAAGTAGCAACATAAAGTAAATCCAACATCATGTATTTGAAACTAAACAATACCTCAACAGCTGCTTTTGCTGCACATACCTAGTTAATCTGGAACCTGCCTGGCAAAAGAGTTGGTCTGGTTTCTTAAGACTGACACAAAAGTCTGAAAGTGCTGTTTAAAAATATATTTTTTATTTTTACATCCTATTAAACATCAACTTGAAGTTTACTAGCAGGGCAAACCCTTTCATTAAACAAACCTCATACCTTTCAAACTAGAGAACTTCTAAAAACAATTCCTTAACGAAATCTTGCATTGTTTTTGTACAGATACTTGTAATTGTCCAACACAATGTGCATTGTGTTGCATAAAACTGCGATGGTTGGCTCTTTTTCAACAAAATCTAAAAAACAACGTTTTCTTTAAGCCCGACTGCAAGTATCAGTTGTTTCAAGTCGTTGTACGAATACAATTAGTTCAGCAGTGGCGCAATCAAACTAGTACTTGAAGCACAGTGCTTTCAATGCCGGTGGTCATCGAAGGCTCGTTGCCCCGCCTTTGTGCCGGTCTGGGCTAACTTTCCTTCTTTGTGTTGCACTACGCCAGGACATGGTTTAAACAAACACGAATGGCCGAGCAAAAACTGCTTTGTAGATTTATATGTACCATGTACAACTAAAAAGTTTGCGCTTACTTTTCGGTTCGCAAATACTGACCTATTTAGGGTTTATTAATGTTTGGCATATCATGACATCGCTGTGTTTGGAGTTTGGTGGGCTTTTTCAAACAGGCACAATTGTAACATTTGTACGCTGTAATAGCACGTTTGCAAAACTTAAAAAAAGGACCAAACTGTTGAACTGACGCCTATTGGAAAAACATTTTGTGTTACAACTTGAGACAATAAAACTTGAGACAAAGAGGCGTGTACCATTTTGTTATGACTGATCACATACTCTTCAGCTGCCTATCACCCAAACACTTTAATACTGACTTACACTTACATTACGAGTAAGCTATTTGTGGGCGATTCGCTCGCAAATGAAAAGAACTAATCACTTTGCAACTGGAGTCTCTAAGTGAAAAATCCCACCAACGGTTCAAGCTCGTCTCGCTTTACGCATGTTTCTAATGAAGCTTTAGCCAGAATACGAGAAACAGGCGAACAACTTAACTGTTGGCAGTAACGTAGCACGGCGGTATTGGTTCGCCACAACAGCTTGACCGAATACGCTCTTTTGTTAATGATTAAACCTTTCACAGTTTGGCCAACCCAATTTTTTTAATGGTACCTTTTTTATAGTTCCGAAAGCTCGTTTGACAAAACAAGTAAACGAAATCAGCTACCTACGATTTCCCCAAAACTTTTGCCATGATGCCAAACAAAGACGTTTACGGCACCAGCAATATACAGCTCTAACCAAAACACCCATCACTGTTGACATTTGAAGTTTAGCCAAACCTGCCTATTCATTCATCTAGATTTATTCGGTGCATTGACCGTTTAAAAAAAACGCATTTCGACTCCAAAGTCGATGTGGCGACTTTTTTAGCTTGCTGAAGTAAGACAAAACTGCCACAGTGGCATTTACTAAAACGATCAAGGAATGTTACGCCTTTGTGGCGCCACCTAATGTCCAACTTAAGCGTTACGATTAAAAGACTAACAAATTTTTTTTGCTATTTGAATGCACATGTTTTGTCATACTCAGCGCATATATTCTTACATATTTCCCCAGTTTATAATGTCAAAGACGACATTGTCGCGTTTTGTTAAAGACAATTGAATCTGTGACCGCATATGATTTTTTGTTTCCAGACCCACTGGTATAGAAATACAGAAATGTGTAAAATTCAAATCTAGGATTGATACGATGCTAACAAACTGTACCATCCTATCGCCACGGTTTACGTTCGCCTTTACAAAAGTATACGGTAAGGTTGCTTATCCTTTTGACACAAAATCTAATTTTATAGTGGCAAAACTCCCGAGATCTACCATCCCAATGCCAGCGTTTCAAACCCATACACATCGCTTCCATCCTAAAGTACCTATACGCCTCTTAATACGATCGACTGGGGATCGGTCTGGGATACCAGCATGGCTGGAAAACAAGGACATTTCTGTACATAGAGTGGGTTATTCACTGGGGTTGGGATTGTTTTATCTACCCAGCGTGAGGTGTTTGTTGTTCAACTGAAGTTGATTCGCAAAGCAGTGGGCAGCATTTAAAACCTCACAGAAAACTGAGAACTTTCCAATGTTTCCTTACAGGTCGCATTCGGCCATTTGTCGCTGACAAAAAAGTTTTGATGGCACATTTGTTTACCAACCGTCTTGTCTTTGCCGGGTGGTCTCACAATAATGGCAAGTGAAAAACATATGTAACTTTCGCGCACCACCGTTAGTTCCAGTAAATTTGTGACTCAAATACAGATGTCAAAAGTAGCAACATGAGGAAAAATCAACACCATGCATTCGAAAGTAAAATTTACCTCCATAAAGACCCAGGTATTTTGAAATATACATTACAAAAACGGGCTAGCCCGGTTTTAAAAAGACTGACACAAAAGTACGGTAGTGCTATTCACCAACACATTTCGTTATTTTCACTTCCTACTGAACATCAACTGAATGCTCATCAACAAGGCAACGTCTACACTGTAGAGTCTACAGTTTACATTTACACTGAATACATCAATTAGCAAAGGAACCTTTCTCCCACTTACAGTATCTNTTGTTATTGAAGGGTGTAGAGACGTGGTTTGCGTGCTTAATTGCGAATAATTTTGAGATCCATAATATTTACAGTTGAACCCCTGCGCTGTATAAAGAATTTGTCTCACTTTGACACGTTAAATATACTTAATTCCTAAAAGTTACTTGATTCCTAAAAACAATATTCATTCCTTAAAATAGTGCAGTGACGTCGCTATGTAAGTCGCCTATTTCTTTCTTGCATTCCTCGCACGTGTATATAACCCACAGAGCTTCTTGTCATTTTATACTTGAGATAACAACAGCAATTTGTAAAACAAATGCAATAAAGTGTACTATTGTATAAAAAAGTTTTCGTACAGTTACGTTTTCGACTAAGCTTTTTGTGTTCCTTTTATGCAATTATCGCTAAATTGCTGTCTTTGCTTTTCATGATGTTCTATTTGATTCATGACTTTCTGCTTGTAGCTGCATTTAATTTTTTCCTGTCTACGTGAGTAACAGTATTCTTCACGATTAAACCACACAAGGTATATATGTACCTAAATACCTCCCCTCGTCAACTCGACCAAAACGTTATTTGGCAATTTCAATCTAGGTCGCAACGACAGAGCCAGGATGGAACTAGGGTGATAGAAGCTTCTACGCAAATGCAACTTCTAGAAGGACTCGCAGCTCATTAGTATATAGGTTAGCAAATGGCGGATGCGCCAAGAGTTACGCATTGCACGATTACCAACAGCGAACTGAACCCTAGTAGACATAGATCAATAAAACTTTGTTAATTTTAGTACCCATTATTGTTGCAAGTTCAAACCGTCATTACAATAAGTATATTTTATACACATCCTGTACTCGTACATCGGCGAGCGAGTAACTTAAGTTGTTTCAAATTCACATTTGCATGCATATGTAACACCGGACATCACGCGACTTAGGCACGCGATCGTAGAACACATTTTCATGTAACTCACTCGATTCTTAAAAAAGTATTAAGAACGTTTGGCATTAATGTTCGTTCTATAAAGTAAACCTTAAAAGAAGGGCAATGACAATCCTTTCGGCAAAAAGAGTATGATGAACATGCAAATGTAAACACTGGTTGTCAGTTGTTAGTCTGGTCGTGAGTTACATTTTTTTTATTTTAAAATACTGCAACACACACGCGAAATTGTGTTCAAACGTCGCAGAACCAGAACTACTTTAGCGGCATATTCGCCAGTGTGATGTTTACCTTACGCACAACGAATCACACGGCTCTTTACGGTGTCACAGTATGCAAAATTGCTGTTTGCAAATTAAATAGCCGTTAGGTTCTATCCGGTGAACGCCGGTTCGATGTTAATAAACACAAATTTTAAAAGTGATTGATGTATTGATTTAAACTTTACGCAACAAAAAAATTTGCAAAACGTGTTGGCTTCATTGAAGCGACTAATCGAGTGGGCACAACAACAATATCGTGTAATACAACTATAAAGCTGTAAATATGTGGCAAATTTTGTCACCGGCCAGTTTCATTATTTACTGTGTAAAAAAACTCCAGACTCGTCGGAAAGGTTTACTTACTTACTTTATGAGAACTAACCGCAGTCGCTCAACAAACACGTCAAATGTACTGCGTTGACGTGTTAGATTGTTGGCCTAGTAGAGAGCTCGGTAAACCGCAGCTTTTTCATCCCTCTGTCTGGCTCTCGTGGACCAACTTAACAACACTGTGATTTACACATATTGTGTGACAAAAATATGGTCACGGCGTGCCACTTCATTGATTTCATAAAAGTAGACTTCTACAGCAAACGACTACAAAATAAAAATTCTAGGACCTTTATTAGTAATCAAAATATGGTTTGTGACTCTGTGGAAAGGTTCATTTGGGAAAAAATGTCCCAAATGCCTTTTTTAATGCTAACAAACAGAAATATTGTTTCACAAACCGCCAGGGTTCGATACAAACCGCAATTATGTTTAGAAATTGATAGTGTACGCTAGCGTGTACTGTAAACAACTTGAAACATATTTTTACTAACATCAGGGCGAGTAACAGCACCACAAACAAACTTTCACGTTTTTGAAAGCGGGGTTTAACAAAATGAAGTAGCAGTTTGTTTTCATTCACCTCTGGCGCGGTGCTTCTTAACCGGGCAACTGACTCCGTTGTGTTGCAAGGGTTAACGATTAAACAGGTGAAATGGGGGGAGATGAATGTAGTGTTTTTGTGGTCATAATTTTTGGGTTTTGTGGCCTTCCTCCTTTCTTTTTCGTTAAGTGTGTCGTATTCGCCTTTTGTGTTTTTTCTACTTTTTGTGAGCCTCGCCCACGCCTTAATATATTTTTTTCTTCAATATTGATGTCTGATGATTTCCTATGTTGCTCTGAATATATGTTTTTGTCTATGAAAGAAATTGAAATCGGTTAAGAGGCACTGCTATGGCGCAACCTACCGGTAATAAAAAAATGACTGCAGTTTGTTCATTGTCCTCTAGCTAAGCGTTTTGGGGGTAACGACTAGGGTTTCAAAAATACAATACACGTAAAATACATATGTGTAAAATACATGTAAAATACAAGAAAAACACCTCGATGGAAAAATAAATGGGTTTCTCGTATTAAATAAAAACTCATGCCCCAGCAACAGTGCAACAGCGTAATGGCAGCGAGCATCCGCTTGCTCTGCGAAGTTTTTTGTGCACGTAGGCCAGTGGTTCCCAAACTCATGGTTGCGACCCAAACGAGGGTCTCGAGGATGCTTCTGAGAGTCGCGGAATGGCTCATAACAAGTTAAGAACGCATAAAAATAATGAATACACAATCCAACCATTCCCACTGCGAATTTTGAAGCCCTGGTATTTTTTTTTCTATTATGTATTATACTATACTTGCAGTGGCCTTACGTGCTGTAACAGGCGATTTAGGTTACAATTAGATTATTGTTATGTAAGGAGATGATGAATAAGGAATGAATAGTGTGAAATAAAGGTGAAATGTACCAAAATATTGACTCCTTTTTAGGTATAGTCACTCGACCTATTAGCTTAGAAAAATACAAAAATACAACAACGATACAAAAATTACATGTATTTTACGCGGAACAAAAAAATGCAGTATTTTTGGAACCCTAGTGACGACCCAAAATCGGTATTGCAGTTCAGGGCTACTCAACCAGTTTGAGCAACAGTCCGGAAACAAAATTTGCTGTGGTACGATTACTCCGTTGTAAGCTTTTCATCATTATGTACAATTGACAATATCGGCGATTGTCGAAACGTTCGCAATACAATGTATTCATCATATACAAGCTCCCTTGCAGTTATGTTTACAACTGTGTTTGTGTAAATGCAACGTATCTAGCCCAAATCACGACACTGTTAAGGTCCGTATTTGACACTCGAAAGGTCCAGATGCGAACCGCAATCCGACAGTTGTTTATTCCCGTTGTAGTTTGTTCACGGTCCTCTAGCGCACCCAAGCGGTTACGGAAAAAAATTGTAGTTTGTTACAGTCCTCTAGCGCACCCTAGCGGTTAGCAAAACAAATTCGTAGTTTGTTTATGGTCCGCTGGCGCACCCTAGCGGTTAGGTAAAAGTTTGTTGTAGTTTGTTTACGGTCCTCTAGCGCACCCTAGCGATTGCTAAAATATTCATTGTAGTTTGTTTATGGTCCTCTGGCGCACCCTAGCGGTTAGGTAAAAGTTTGTTGTAGTTTGTTTACGGTCCTCTAGCGCACCCTAGCGGTTGCCAAAATATTTGTTGTAGTTTGTTTACGATCCTTTAGCGCACCCTAGCAATTAACAAAATATTTGTTGTAGTTTGTTTACAACCCTCTAGCGCACCCTAGCGATTGCTAAAATGTTTTTTGTAGTTTGTTTACGATCCTTTAGCGCACCCTAGCGGTTAACAAAATATTTGTTGTAGTTTGTTTACAACCCTCTAGCGCACCCTAGCAGTTGCCAAAATATTTGTTGTAGTTTGTTTACGGTCCTCTAGCGCACCCTAGCGGTTAACAAAATATTTGTTGCAGTTTGTTTACGGTCCTCTAGCGCACCCTAGCGGTTGCCAAAATATTTGTTGTAGTTTGTTTACGGTCATTTAGCGCGTCTGGGTGGTCTCCAGGGTTATTATTTTGTAATAATTCAAACAACAAACATATTTTGGCAACCGCTAGGGTGCGCTAGAGGACCGTAAACAAACTACAACAAATATTTTGGCAACCGTTAAGGTGCGCCAGAGGACCATAAACAAACTTCACGAATTTTAGCAACCGCTAGCGTGCGCTAGAGGGCCGTAAACAAACTACAACAAATTTTTTTGCAACCGCTACGGTGCGCTAGAGGACCGTAAACAAACTGCAAAAAATATTTTGGCAACCGCCAGGGTGCGCTAGAGGACCGCAAACAAACTACAAAGAATATTTTATTAACCGCTAAGGTGCGCTAGAGGACTGTAAACAAACCACGACAAATTGCTTGGCAACCGCCAGGGTGCGCTAGAGGACCGTATACAAACTAAAAAAAATTTTGTGGTTCACTTGGTAAAAAGTGGCTAAAATGGCCGAGTGCTTGGGCTCACAAAACCAGGTGGACTAAACGATTTAAGCCTAGCGCAACCATTTCAGAGAGCCCAGTAAAAGAAAAATTAAGACGAGTTGTACAAGTCTCCTCATGTACCAGTTGGACTGGCGGCCCGTTTTTTGGAACAAAAGTGCTCCTTAAGTTAGCATCACTTAGTCAAAAATGCAACAGTTAACTCAACCATAATCACCAATCATTTAACTGTTCCAGTTTTTTTCTCACTCAGTTTTCATACTTGTTTTGAGTTTTGATGTTGTATATTGCTTAACAATGCTGTCACTGCACAAAATATCCGTAACCAGGCCAGGTTTATTTGCAACATGGTACAACAAGTAAAAACTGTGATGTGTTACAATACCGCTCTATCATCACATGCACCAATATTTGTTTACAGTTCACCTGTCATAAAGGGTATGGCATTTTCCAAAGAAATATCCAAGAAGAAACTTCTGTTGATACTTTGCTGTGTGTATATAGTTTGGCAAACTAATGTATTTCATCTAAGTTTCTTTTTAATAAACCCATGATCATAAATTTTGTCAATATATGTGATCATTAAAAAATCATAAATTATACTGATTTACAGAAGCAAAATAAAATTATTTGTTTCAAGATAGTAAATGATCTAAATCATATGATACTAAATAAAAAGAATTTGTTTCTATAACCATTTTTCTACTGCAATAGCAACTAAATATGTACTGTTTTAAAGTCTTTTTTTTCATTTTTAATTTGCTACAAAGCATTCTGTTGTCTTTTCCTTCTTTAGTAATATAAATTCCTTGTTAATTTTTCATTGTTTTACATGTAAACACAAAGATACCTTGAGACGACCGGCAAAATCTTAGTTTGTTAGTTGCAACTGGCAGAGATTAGATTAGTTTGATTGATCTCTCAAGTACATTTACCTGTTAAACACACCTACAAAAACCTTGGTACAGCAGGCAGCTTTACCACTGCAGTTTTGCTTTGGTACCCCGTTGTCGTTAAAAACAATAATGTATCTGGATTGATGTTGCCTTGAGAAATATTTTTTGTAGCACTCAAACAGCAAACAGAGACATGAAAAGCGCGTGGAATCACGCCCAAAACTTTGTCATGCACCACCGCGTTTTCGAACATGGAAATGCATTAATAGCGCAAATATTTCTCCGAACTTTGATTTGTGACGTACACTTTTCTGCAGTGCCTGTTTATGGTCGAAAAAGGCATGCAATTATTGTGACTGCCAGTAATATAGCCAATTCAGATATAGTAACGCTATATATAGCGCCTATAGGCTTTGTCCAAGTTTTGTCAAACAAATTAGGTCTACCCTAGCCTAATGATGGACATGTAAACTTGGTAATTGTGTCCACAACTCCTGCGAATAACCGTGCACTAAACTATGAATGTCACTGTCCACTTTTGCTTGCAATGGAGAAGTTCAACTGTAGCGTGGGAACGCTATACGGTTTGTCTATTTAGTGGTTTGCGATAAGATTTTTTAGAGCTGTCCTGGATTTAACTTTTAACGCATTTCGGTCAAGCATTTCTAACGTAATGAGACTAGAAACAAAAACTAATCAACCCCAAACTCCGTTTTTAAACCATTTGTATCGTTTAGATCAACAACAACACAATTTGAAATTTAAATAAAAATTGGATAACAAAGAAACAGAAGGAAAACGTTCGCAATCTGTGACTCAGCAACTATTGTTCATCGTTTGGTGTACATGTACATTGCAAGAAGAGCGCATGTGTTGCCAGCAGATATAATAAACTACAAAGTAAGCTTTAGTCAGTAGTTAAGAGCTGCAGATACCTCAGTAACATTACTGATCTGAGATTTATGCCAGAGGGTACGATATTGTAAACTTTTTACAGCAGTGTAAATTATCAGTGCATTGTGTGTAGACAGCTTTATGTTCCTAAGATATTTTTTTAACCAAACTTAAGATTACCGATGAAACCTGTACTCCTTGTCCATGTCCTTATTAGTCATCTTCTTTTTCACGGAGCGCTCAGTCAGCGTAAGTACCAAAAATAGCAAACGTTTTGTCTGCAAAGAGGGCAAGCATCCCTTTTTTAGCCAATTTGGAGGTTTTGCTCTCAAAAAAACGTTGTTGCTTTACCTTTTTAGCATGCCCGCCTGGCGTTCCTGTGGTACAATGCTTTGAGGACCCCTGCAATGTGAAAACATGCAAACTCTACCCAGACGCAACGTGTAGAGCGAATTACTGTGGAGGATGCAACGCTGAATNGGTCACTGCAGGTCAAACTATTGGTCAGTGTAGCTGTGGGGTTTAGTTTATGCTTTTGACATTGAGATTAAAATTGACATGATGTAGAAAATGATTTAGGTAAATTATGAATGTAAATCTTTACTTTCAAATTTGTAAAACTGATTTTTAAACCGATCACGTTCTAAAAACATCACTTCTATTCAGAAATTGCATGTGTGTGGGGACCCATATGTTTATGCTAGCAGAAACAATCATGTTATAAAATGCCAAGGGAATTAGGGACCCAATGTAATGTGGGTATTGAAAATATAACCAATGTAATAAAGAAAATGGTATATGTGGAGAACATCATTTTGAGGTGGTAGTGTATGTGGAATAAAAATATGGAGAACACCAACTCTCTAGTTTTTGGTTGATTTTGTTTTAATGCCAAGCTTTGTTGGGTATGTGTTACTGGTAAAACTTTTTTGTAAATCCCTAATGCAAATCAGATGTATATAAACAAGCAAATATGTGGAACATACACTGAATTTCTGTACATGTGACATGAAAATATTGTTAATGGTCCATGTCCAAATTGTCATGTAAATTAACTGTGATAAAATTAATTGTTGTTTTGTTTTGGGCAAACATTTCTGCACTACAAAACCTTTTCGGTATTGGCCCTAATGTGTGCAACAGAAATAATGCTAGGGGATTACTTTGCAGATCAAAGACCATTGGGACCACAGTTATCTTGTACTGCCTGGGGGGACCCACATTATGAAACACTGGATGGCCTTCTATATGAGTTTCAAGGAAGTTGTACATACAATTTTTTGTCAACTATTGGGACTGAATCTTATGCCTATGTACACCCATTTGCTGTGTGGGTAAGTGAATTTTTCAAAAAATGTTCTTTTAATTCTAGTTGTAATCTGTAAAACAGTCTTTGCAACTTAACCAATATACTTTGTAATACTGATATATTTTTTTCTTTACAGACTCAAAATGACCATCGACTTGGAAATACTGATATTTCATATGTTAGGAAAGTGCATGTTAGATTTTCAGGCCAACTTATCACACTGGACCATAGTCACAATGTAGAGGTAAAAAACACTGTAGGATACTGTAAATACTGTATATTTACTTAATCATTAACAAAAACTGTTTTTTCAAACATTTGACTGGTACACAAACATTTTGCAGTTGATAAACATTCAGGTAAGTAATTGAAAACTCTTTGCACAGTTAGCTCTACCACAAGGTCACCTTGCAAATTTAGCACTCTGTTAGTTACAATAACATCACATCTAACCCTGTGCATATTCTCTTTTTTATTTTTAGGTAAACGGTGAAATGATTGATCTCGGTACTGACTACGAGGATCCATTCTATGGCTACCATATTCATGACAATGGAATGGTTTTGCAATTTTCTTCTGCATTTGGGTTAGTAATATATTTTGATGGCAATCACTACCTTCGAGTGAGCATTCCTGTCGATTATCAGCGGCATGTGGAAGGTAAAGTAGTGCTTACTTAACACTTTTGCTGCCGGACCAAATATGTACATGATTGACTCATTTATTCAAAAGGTGCCAAGCCACCTATAAATATTGTTTAGTGTTTTGTAGTTTGAGTGCTAGTTTGCATAACTATGTTTGGTGTTACAGCGTAAGCTAATCATTACAAAAAAGCAGAGTCAATTGTACCCTTTTCAAAAACTTTGTTACCACACTATTGTGAAATGATGAAACATTAATTTGAGAAAACTATACATGAAATGTTACATTTACATGTAGTTGGATGATCCAACCTGTTTAAGGTATGAGTAGGTTATAACTTGATAAAAACAGCCCCTGAGGTCAAATACTGCCAAACTGTACAAGTGGACTATTCAAAGTAAACATTAAGAATAAAGTGCTAATACCAATATCTAATTGTTTGTTGACTCTGTTACACTTCGTTTGATTGCTTATTTTCAGGTCTTTGTGGCAACTACAATAATGATGCAACTGATGATCTAAATCCATTTGGTAACGCCATTGACTTTGCTCATAGTCATGCTGTTGAAGCTGGGTAGGTTGTATGATACTTGTTTTAATAAGTCTAAAATTATTGTTTTATTAGTTTAAATTAAAACTGTTTCAGGGGCGTAGCCAGGGGGGGTGATAGGAGCCATGGCCCCTCCCAAATTTTGAAACTGTACATTGAAGTAGGCTTCTCCTGGAAAAAAGTTGTACATTAAGTTTGGTTACTTGCCCCCCCTCAAAATTTTGGGCTGGCTACGCTCTTCAACTGGTACCTTGGTAAAGGTCATGTGAGCTTAGTAAATTTCATGGATAATTATGCATTGTACATATACACATATATATACATATATATCCTTAAAATTTTAGTTATTTTCTTTTGAATTGCCCTATTTGTATTTACAGATGTGAGAAGCCTGAGCCCATGCCGGTTTGTGAGGGACAAAATATAGACCATGCCTACTTTATGTGTTTCAATATGATTACAGCCACATGCTTTGTTGGTTGTCCCAGTTTAACTACTTTTTTAACTGTAAGTTTCAGTTAATTGTATCTGCCAGAGTGTTAAATTTAGCATGTCAGTTGTTGTTAAAACATTTTTGGTCACATAAATATTTATTAAACTGTGAAAAAGTTCAAGAAAAAATTCAAATAAAACATGTCATTTTTAAGCAAGTGTTGTATAGTAGCTACAATTATACTGACATGTTCATGACTCTTGTAGACTTGCCAGAAGGATTATTGTGCTTTGGGAGGGAGCCAGAATGCCCTTGATTTGACCCTGATGGACTTACACACACACTGTTCTGTGGTTGGTGGGAACCCCTGTGATGACCCAACAAGCGCCTGGGAAGGTAGGACATGAGAGTTGCCCACTGCAAAGCAGATATCTGACAAACTTAACAAAAAGTTTTAGTTTTGTTCATTGATTTGCCAGGCATTAAGTGCAAAACTGACTTTATAAAATTCATCTTCAGTACCCCTAAAATTTAAGACACTGATTTAAACCAAATGTCAATGCTAAAATTTCAGCACCTCCCCAAGTTTAGAGTTAGGTGAAACATCTAAACCTCACATACTTTCCTGTAAGTTTTAATGTGGTGTTTGCAGAGGTCTTTTGTCCTCCAAACATGATTCTTAAGCGCTGTGGTAATGCTTGTTCTGCAACTTGTGAAGATCCGGAACCTGGGGAGTGTGGACCTTGTATAGCAGGTAACTGTTGCTTTTTACTGATTCACACAGTGAAATTGTTGTTTTATTAGTTACCAGGCAGTTTACATAAAGAATCAAGACAGGACATCCAGTCTGATTTCATTTGACCTAATTAGATTTTGTTTTGGAAGTATGCTTGTCCATTAATGTAAGAAAGCTTTTAAATCATGTATGAATTTTTACCGCTTCTTTGCAATGTTTAATGAGAAGTCCGTGATTGCATTGTTAATTGCAGTAAGGCAACTATTGCACCTCAACAGTGTTTTGACTGTACTGCCTACTTTTGAATTCTGTTGAATATATTTTATTTTTATATTTATTTGTTGAAATATAAATTATGCACATTACCGCCCATGTATTTAGTTTACTATCCTTGATTTTCACAGCTTGTCAATGCACTGGTGATTTAGTTTTGAGCCCAATCTCCACCACATGTATCCCAAAGGAAGCATGCACATGCACCCCAGTAAGAATCTTTAAATTTTGTTTTGTATATTAGTTGTGCAATGTACTTGTGCAATAAGCAGCAACACATACACTTCACGACTTTCCACTGTCAAGTTATCACTAAAATTACCCATGTAGGGTTCAATTTTTCGAGCTGATGATTGTGAACAGCTATGCAGTTGTTCTAGTGAAGGAGAGGCATTTTGCTTTTTTGATCCATGCAATCCCAATGAATTGTGCATCGACAGTACTTGTGTGCCTAGTAAGTACAAACACTACTCTGCGTCAGTAATTTTTGTGTAAATGGTAAATATTTTACAAGATTCTTAAGTTTTTAGAAATCTTATAGAAGCAAAAACACTTTTCCTAGCTCCTAGCTGCCTTATGGTGTTTGGTAATTAACGGGGAGGCTGTAATAACTTTGTAATTCACGCCCAAATTGTCATTTAAACTCTCAAATTAAAATATTAATGTACCTAACATTACCAATGGACTATAAGGGACAGGCTGCTTCTTGGATATTTTTGGGGGATTTGAGACTGAGTGTGCATCACCGTGTCCCGCCACATGTCTTGACCCCTATCCAGATCCCTGCCCTACACCAACAGAATGTCAACCAGGTAACTTAAGGTTGGAAAGCGGAATGTAACCTAAACATGATGTTTGGTAATGGTAAAAAGCTGTACAGGTTCAAAAATTCAATGTTTTGTTCTGAAGTGTGCCATGCTTGTTTTAAGGGGTATATATTGGCACCGTGAAAAGTTTCTTTTTTTTGAGCTTTCAACTAAACACGGATTTGTTTTAAACATTCCAACACTAATAACACACTTTAGATGTTCATTGCCAGAAGTATATTCACCAAAGCCTTAAGTGCTTAGGGCATCCAACGGAGTTAATCTGGCCCCGGCTAGCTGGAAAGTACCCAAAGGTCTCCAGTTCAGTGTAATAGTTTGGTGTCAAAAACAAACCATGTTTCAAAAATTGCCATAGCTGCAAAAATATTGCACTCGCGAAATCCAACTTAAAAACTCAAGTAAAGAGGGTAACTGAAAACGTGTTATTAGGGTGTGAGTGTCTGGAAGGTGATGTGCTGGAAGACCTGGGCATTTTTACCGTTTGTACCAAATTGGAACTTTGCGTTTCCTGCACAGTTCGTGAATACCAGGTACTAACCAAACCGACGATATATTGACTACTCGTGATTTCTGCGTTTCCCTGTCATTTGTCCAAAGGAGCTAGATTCAGGGTTTTACTAAGCCAATTTCAATTTCTCTTTTTCATTGTGGTGCCTTTAATGTTCTAAATATTAAACTTTGTACTGAATAATAATAGTTTTGTGGGTTTTTTAAATATTCAAAGAGCCTTGATCGGGCGAACAAATATGTTTTATTCACATGCTAACAAAGTGAAAAATTTCCTTCAAAGGGGACCTGGGAAAATTTTCCTGGTCGTACAAACGGTTTTGCCTATTTTTTAAACGTAGTTTTTTACCAGGATGGTCTAATGTACTACAACCACGATTGTTCGTCCGTCTGCAATTGCCATGGGCAGCAAACCTGCACCGACACAAACTGCGACTCTTCAATTGCTACCTGCACCGGCGGTCAATGCATTCCAAGTATTTGCTTTGCTACGTGCTGGTATCGGTAAAGTTTACATAAATATAAATTAGAAAACGGTGTTAACTTTTTTTTGCGGATAGGGGGTGACTGAGGGAGTTACACCCACTTTTTTTGCGGGTAGAGACAGTATTTTGGTCCAACCAATAAGATTTTAGTTGTATAAACAAAAATCTTCCACGCAAAACAAAATCTCAAGATTTGTCAAAGATTTTTGTAATTCGGATTCTTCAATCACTTTGTTCTGCTTCCGTTCAGATGATGGCTACTGCGACGGGATAATTGGGGCCTTTTATTCAAACTGTGTGGATCCATGCTTACCAACCTGCTCAAATCCAAACCCGACTGGCCCAGGCTGCAATGACCTTTGTACCGGAGGTGTGTTAATTGCACTTTTGCTAAGTTTCAGGTGTCTGTCGTTGCGATTTTAGCCCAATGTTTATTTTGGACTGATATGAAGGAAATGTTGTAAAACTTATGTTAAGTTGTAATAGTAGTATTTCCGATAAAAAATACTTCAATTTACGGCAATATTGCTACGAGTCTTTGTTGAAACCAACGGGGGCTCCCCAACCGCTTCTCCGTTTTTCTCCGAGCGGCTTATTATTCCTTTTACCCTTTTTCTCTTTATTGATCTTCGCCTTGGCCGGTAGCAAAACATATCGAAGAGGTCCTTTCACCCTAAATGTATAGCTAGCTAANTAAGTTGTAATAGTAGTATTTCCGATAAAAAAACTTCAATTTACGTCAATATTGCTACGAAAGGGGGTTCCCCTACCGCTTGCTCGTTTTTCTCCGAGCAGCTTTTTCTTCCTTTTACCCTTTTTCTCTTTATTGATCTTCGCCTTTGCCGGGAGCAAAACATATCAAAGAGGTCCTTCCACCCTAAATGTATGGCTAGCTAACACACACAAAAAATGTGGTTTGTTTTGGGGAACAATCGCGAAACTTTGAACGTCCTCATTTATTTTAATCAAAACGTATTTCAAACCTAATGCAAAAATTGTACTTGGAAACCACAAATACCAAAGCTGTTTGAATGAAAAGTTTTTCCCAAAAATTCCCTCGTGATTGTGAACCGTGGGTCATCAGAACCAAATCGTTTTTTTTTTGCGAACCAAACCTGTTTCGTTTGTGACTGACCAATGTTACCGCAGGTTGCCAGTGTTTTCCCGGTTTGGTACTGGCAGAAGAAATCAACCAATGCATTGCACCGACTGCATGTGGATGTTACGACGAAGCCGAAGACATTTATTACCAGGTGGTTAAGGGCACAGAAAACGCGCAACACCGATAACACGTTAATGCTTTTTAGGGATGCATTTGTCAATCAGCGTTTCCGGGTATTGAAAATAACAACAGACAATCGATTGTTCGGTTCCGCAAACAAAAGGTCTTTGAATGCCGGATTAAACATGTCCGTTTATTGTTCGAACACAATCGGAATGTGAATCGACCGCTTGTTATGCCGAACTGATTTAACTATACCAAGCGGTTTTTGTAATTGCTTTAGAAAACGGACGGACTGACAGAAGGGTGACAAAACGCGGCACGCAGCGCATTTGAAACTGTCCTCTCTTGCAAAAACTTAGACGCAAACGTTTGCGAAAAAAGTTTTGGTCAATTGTTAATTATTTGCTTGGTTAAATAAACAAAGGTATTTCATGTGCAGATGAATCTTTTAGTTTTTGTAAAACACTTTGTTTGTGTTAAACGTAGGGTTGGGCACACCTCGCGTAACACAATCTGATAGGGGCCGAAGTTTTTAAGTGGTGCAGCAAGATGATAATCTCGATTAACAATCGCAGTTTTTATTTGCAGCTTGGCCAAATAAAATCCTTCTGCACACACATTTGTGTGTGCCTTCCCACTGGGCTTAACTGTTCAGCAGGGTTTCCGTGCGAACCATTGATTGGCACGTGTCTGGGAAACGAGTGTATTCCATGTAAGTTGCACTACTGTGTTAATCACAGTCAAATTTTTGTATTTTGGTGTGGGCTGCGCCCTTAACATTTTGCCTTCCAAGCAACCAAAAACTACAATTATCCAACTTTTCGTGTTACCCCTTCGATTTCGTTGTTTTGTTCACACGCAAAAAAACGTTTTCCATTTTGCACACAGATCCCGAGGAATGCGCGCACAAGCCTCAGTCTATATACTTGGAGTGTGGCACGCTCTGTCCGGAAACTTGCATTCCTTCCAACGTGATTTTCTGCCCTCCTGTATGTGTTGAAGGTGCGTTTATAATTGTACTCGAGGTATGGTTCGGTTCCCCGTTTTGAAACGTCAGAAAACAAATACGTCAGTGGTACCCAACCCTGTTGTGCATTCCCCTTTGCGTAATTTGGATCTTTACATTCCTCCCCTACTATACAAGAAGTGGTATCAAGTAATATTAGAAGGTTTGTTTTAACTTAAGAAGAAATACTACACCTATCTTGAAAAGCTTAACTATAGCACACAAGATACGGATA
>QXVZ01015389.1:0-12452 GCA_008931825.1 Phallusia fumigata | reverse complement strand
AACATGTTTTGTATCTTCTAGTAAGCAGTTTTTACTCCTAACATGTTGTACAGTGGCCATTCAACCGCTGCATAAACGTGGACTTGCTCAAAGAAGGAATGGCTGAATTTCAGCCTTTGCCACCAAACTTAACCGAACAGGGACAGGGAACGGCTTTGGTTGAACGTCTGGTAAAAGCACAGAACTATGCGATAAACAAAAGGCGGGGTATGTGGTACGAACCCACCAAAATACAAAGTTATGTTGCATCAGCAAAAGACGGCTACGATCAAATCCAGCCAAAACAATGGGGAAGAAGTATTTCTTCATCGGTGGGAAACTTTTATACAAGTGTTGTAGAAAAGTTGAAACGAAAAACTTAACTGGCACAATAGGCAACGAACAAGCCACTGTGTTTATTACCTTACGAAATGCGTTCATTACATAGGGATATTTTTGTGTGTTGTTGGTTGCTACACAAGTTTTGGCAGTGTTGTTAAAGCAATTAAATCAAATATTGAAATGCCTGAACTGAGCGGCTCTAAGGTTTCCAGCTAAGCAATTTGTTTTCAAACAGAAAGCACTGAAAAAGCAGCACAGCAGATTCGCAAAAAAATCCAAACCACTGCTACACGTAGGGTTGTCAGTATTCCAGGCAACTTAGTTTTTAGTGTTAAATTTGATTTTACTAATTTGAAATCTAATTCTTGCGTAAACGTCATTGAGTCGGCAATGTAACATCCCAGTGTAATTCAGGGCAGCATTAGGCCGTGGTGTGCGTTTTTTGTTGGAACAGTGTAAGGCAAGATATACCAAATCGGCTACCAGAAACGACGTTGTATCGAAGGGAAAAAACCTGTTTCAAAAACTTTTATATTTTGCGTTTTTCTGTGGTTCCAATGCATTTTTGCCTCTATGTTTGCTCGAGTAAAACATAATAGCGCCCGAAATAACTGCAAAACGTCATGAGAGTACAACTGGCGGATAGCTATATACGCCGTCATCAGAAATTGTACAATTGTAGCCAAATGCTACCTTAAATTACCAATGCTCCCCCTGTTTTATTTGTCTACGCACCGTGGAATTATAAACAAGTTCTTTGGCCACATATAAACCGATTAGGTTGCGGCAAAACCCAAATCACATGCGAAAGTTGGAAATCACCCAAGCGTGACGACCAAGGCTCGCCGTCGTTCTGGGGAAGGTTTGCAGTCTATTAAAACTAGGAACTTTACGGGCGCTGTGTTTAAAAGCCCATAAAACTTGCAGTTTAACTGGAGCAACGTTTGCTGAAGGAGGCAGCCTCGAATTTAAACCAGGTGTGTGCTGATAAGTTGGGACCGTTATGTTTTCTTGCAGACTTTTACACGGTAAGTTTAGCTTATATGTTACAACTGTACGGTTTTTAACTTTTTTTTAACAAAGACAGACAAAACTTATCTTTGTATGTAGTGAAATGCTTAACCAGCGTAATGTTTGCTTTACACGTATACTGTGTGGCTCTGCAGCAGTTGCGCTTGCTGCATTTTCGGGTAAAGAAACAAAGAGGTCCCTCAACTTGACTCAAAAAATGTGTTTGAATATGAACTCGTCAATTACTTGGCGTGTCATTAATAAACACCTTGTGTGCCAACCGCAGCACGCGTGCCAGGACTTGCCGACCCCTGGCCTTGTGTATTGTCATAAAACGACTTAGGATTGCATATACCTACTTAACCAATTTTCTGTCTGCCAATAAACAGTCGTGTGTTTATACTAGCTTGTTAAATTTCTAAAATGCCACGTTTGCAAATTGTCACAAAAGGCCTGTTTCCTAAAAAGCTTATTTTTACAGAATGGATTGTAAAAACTTGGAAACTTGTCGCACTTTCCCTTATGGTTGGAGGTGTGTTTGTGGCCGGAATAGCTTTGTCTTTTGCCGACATTCCAGTTTATGCCAAAATTTCAACTGTGGTCGTGGTGTCATTAATTCTGGTTCTCAGCATTTTTGTTTGCGTGCATCATGCAGTGGAAAAGAGAGATAGTGAAGTTGTAGCACACCTAATTACAGACTCTACTGCAAACACTAAGTAACGAAACTGTATTTTTATTCTACAATGACTACAAAATGGCCAATTCCTTATGTTTCCCGTTTCACCATGTCCTGTGTTTCTGCATTTTTTTGTGCGATCCTGCTGGATTGCATTTGCTGCACAGACTTGTTTTGCTGAATGCTAACGCATTCCGAGGCGTTGCCCACATCTCAAGAGCTGTATTTTTTGTACAGCAGTTGTTTCGTAACCGTACACGTTCACAAACAAAACCAGATCATATCGTGTTTCATGACCTGCACCTGTCATGTCAGTGTACTGTGAACTACCAGTGAAAGACAATCGCCTCGAAAACATACCCCGAAAAATTGTGAGCTTGACAAAAAACCTTGTTAAATTACCACACAGCAATAGGATTAGACGGCAAACATTCCCGTCCCAGTTTCTTGCATAATACCTTTTGTACACATGAGTGACTGTTTGTTTAAACATTGTGCTGACAACCCGGTGACCTCGTAACGAGTTTTTTTTTAAGACAAAATGCTACTTAACACACAAGGTGCCACTAGAAACGTTAGAAAGGGTCTCTAAAGAGTGTGTTGCCTGTTCCAGGACAACAGCCTTTCCAAATTAAATCCAACAAAGTTTTTTCACCGCTACGGTCATGGTGGTAAAATAGTTTTACTAAACAGTTGCAGAGACAGCAAGTCCAAGCTTCCAGTCGAAAGTAAAAAATATGCAACTAATGGAACGCACTCATTATGCAAAAATAAGAGCAACCTTGTCGCATTACTAAAATGTCGTCGTCTGGTAGGGTTGCCAACCGTCCTTTATTTCAAAGGACAACCTTATATTCAGCTCTATTTGTCCTTTATTTTGGAATAGTTTTTAATGGAGTTCAATTTCTGAACTGAGACTTATGTAAAACTAAAACAAAAACAGCGTATTATAGGCGGTGATGTCCTTCACAAAATTAAGTCGAAATTTGGTGTAAATAAAATCTATGTAAAAAAGCTTTTCATAGTAATGCCCATATTTCACATCATTATCAGATCCAAACATTAATTGAAAGTGTGTTTTCAAGACATGATAAAATATCAACCAAGTTTTAGGTCCTTTATTGTAGCTCAACAAAGTTGGCAACCCTATCGTCATTTGTTTACCAGGTGACTCAGCAAGTGTACTGGGAACAACTGCGAAAAGAACTTGAAAACAGATTCAGACTTAAGAGTGACCTCAATTAAAAAGAACATGCTATCGAGTTGCTTGACCATCGTAGTGTTGCGAAGTTATCAATTTTTGTCAATTTGTTGCAGGATGTAAACACTAAGAACGTTTGAGACATTTAGTTATAAGCCACAAATCTCGCGGTGGATAGAAACCGCGTTGGAAGTTGGAATAAAAAAAACTTGAAGTTGGACGACGCGCAAAATAAAACGCAAATATGAGACGCATGCAAAAAAATGCAAAATTCTTGTTGCTNTCCTTGTTTTGCCATACGACACGCCCAGAAAAAGAATCTAGACCATATCGTATTTCGTACAACACCTGTCGTTTCAGTGTACTATGAACTGAAACTTGTTTTGAGTAGCCTATTTTCTGTGACTACAGTGCCCAACATACCCGAACTACTTCGTATTAGAAAGGACGGCAACCTCTTTAACACGGCGTGTCAGATTTATGATTTGTAACAATCATTGCGCCCTCGCGTGTCGCAGCACACAAACTGGACGTCTAGTTTGTGCTTTGCTTGGTTTAAACAAAACTTGGCGTCATAAGGTAGAAAATCCTATGTAATGGTCGAGGTCTGCCCAAACTCTTTGGCTCATCATCTACACTTTAAGTTACTAGCTTTTCGAGATCCGTAAGTATGTAAGTTATAAAATCAAGATGCCAATTTTCGGTTCTTAGTTACTTCTTCAAGAATTTTCTGAATGGATTTTCCTAACAAATGTATGTTTCAATTAGTTTCGACCAGGCCTTGAGGAAAATCTATATTACAACCAAAGTTTTGCCATTTTTTTCTCGAAAAAATGTAGCCAGTGTCAAAAAATTTAAGGTCAACACCCACTTTCACGGCTATTCCTGGTCTATCGCTAATGTGTGACAAAAAGATGTTGGTTTTTGGAACTTTATTGAATAGCGATTTTAACTACAAAAGCATGGAAGCGATGTACAAGCTTGGAAAACCTATTATTGACGTCAATTTTTTCCATAATATCTTGTGTTAAACGACGAGAACGAAAGTAACATCTTTCAAAAAGGGACTATTTTTTAACAAGGCACAAAGTGTTTTTGCTTAGGATTTTAAACAACTGCAAATGCAGTAGTTTTTTTGCTGTTTAACTCTGTGTATGAACCTTATATTTCCCCTTGTATCCTGTCCTGTGTAGCTGCATTTTTGTTCGCGAAGTGCCTGCTGGGTTGGAAATGTTGTACGGAGTTGTTTAGTTAAATGATAACAAACCCCGAAGCCTCGCGTAACAGGAGCAGTATTTTGATAGACAGGAATTCAATCGCAATAGCACACGTTCACAAACAAAAGCAGGTAATATCATGTTTCACCCCGTCGCTCGTCATGCCAGTGTACAGTGAACTCCCTGTTACAAACGAGCGCACCCGAAGTAAACAAACAAACTCCTAACAATTGTAATCTCGACAAAAAACCTTGTTAAATTACCTAACGGCTATAGGATTAGACGGCAATCATTCCCGTCCCAACTTCTTGCACACATGAATGACTATTTTTTGAAGCCTTTTGCTGACGATCTCATGACCTCGTAACGAACTTGTTTACAACCAAATGCCACTGAACACAAAAGTTAGCACCAGAAACTTAAGAAAGGATTTATAAAGCGTGTGATGGTGCTTATTTACCGACAACGGCACTTCAAAGTTAAGTCCAACTAAGCGTTTCCGCTGCTACGGTCATTGCTGTAAAATAGTTTAGCTAAACCAGGAGTGTCCCAACTTTTTTTAACGGGGGCCAATTTCATTCAGGTGAAGATGCCCACGGACCAACGTTTTTTCGAAGTTTTTAACCATAAGATTAGTGCGCAAATATCCACCTGCACGAGTCTTATAGGATTTGTTAGAGTACCATGTACTCTTTCTTTTTATCGGCAAAGAAAGTTCCATAAAAAGCTTTTGCGTCGCAGTTGCTTTTACCCAAAAGCTTAATCCGTGTAGCTGCAGCGATCTTGATCCACCAATTGTGCCCTTCACTGTTTTGCACTCCATAACGTTTTTTTACGTTGCGCAAGTATTTCCGGCTTGGTGATTGTTTTAGTGCAATTGTGTCGCTATGATTTCTTTCACCAAGCGAACTCAACTCAACTCAACTCATCCAAACCTAGCCGGCCATGCGTAACACAATTTAAAACCACAGCCGCGGGCCAGGTGAAATGCCGCACTTAGGACACCCCTGAACGAAACAGTTGCTGACATAACAAGGCCTAGTTTCCAGTCAAGATGAAAGAAATTTCTAAAATGAAACGAACTCATCCTGTAAAATATATGAGCCACCTTGCCACATTACCTAAAATTGTTGTGGTGCGGGTATAACTTAGTTTCACTAGGTTGGAATTTACTTCTTGTTAATCTGAGCAAACTTGACAGGTTTGCTTTAACTCAGTTTAAACCAGTCACTTGCTTAAAACTAAAGTGTCCACCTTGTTAAAGTTTACATATCGAGTTGTCAGAGATTTAACATGTTTTCCTTATTCCAAAAAAATGCATACGCTTGTTTGAATCCCACCGCAGCCTGTATACACGTGTAGTTTATGTCTCGCAACAGGTGAATGATGAAAAGGCCGGCGTAGACTTCTTTAGCAACCAAAGTACAGTTAACTATACTTATTCAGAAGTGATATAACAAATTAGGTTGAGAAGTTTCGAAATCGTAGAGAAACAACGTCACTAAAATCACACCAAGCCTTAAAATGCAGCGCAACAATAAAACTGAGGTGAAAAGCACAGAGCTAGGAATGTACATAACAGATTTGTGTCTTAAAGATTCCAATCGCAAAATATTTAAAATGTTTTTAATAGGGATGTTTGAATAAGCAACTAGAGCGAAGTTTACTGACGCATTTCGGTATTTTGTTTGCGGTAGGAAAAAAGGTTAGCTTTTATAAATTTATAAAGTTGAAAAACGTGTGAAGTTTGAAAAACATGTTGCTATGTGGCGAAAAAATCCCTTTTAAGGATTCGAACTATTTAACCTGATAAAAGCTAATAAACTTGTGAATTGATCCATGACGTTCTAGAATCTCTAATACGCAGAGTTGTGTGATCATTTAAACGTGGCGATCGGGTATCGTCGACGTTTTAAGGAAGTATTTTAGTCCATTAGACGATACTCTTAACCTGGAACCTAATGTGTGTTGAAACTTTGGGATTTAAAACCGTTATGTTTCCCTGGAAAGGCTTTCAGGGTAAGTGTAGCTTATTTGTAATGTTGTATGGTTCTCAAATTTGTTAAAAACAGGCCAAAATGTACATTATAAAGTAGCAAAAGCGTTAATTAGTCCCAGGTGTATATTTAAAACTCAAGGTGGTTGGCATACATATTTTTCTGACCATCAAAATAGCGGTGTTTACTTAGTCAATACACTAATACTTTAAATATTCTACAAATATGCATTTTCAATTTGTGCAGAATGGATTGGCAACCATTGGAAACTCGTTCTTATATCCCTTTTAGTCGGAGCGCTCTTTCTGGCCGCAATAACGCTGGCTTTTGCCGATATATCACCATGGGTCAAAGCTTCAGCCGTGATTCTGACATCGGTGCTTCTAATTGGCAGCGTTGCTTTTTGCTCCCATTTGATACACTACGAACACATTTGAAAGCCTCCGATTGAAGTTAACCAAATAGCGAAACCTTCTTTTTAAGTAGGCTGCAAATAGTGGATTATGTGAGTTTTCAATTTAATCCTTTGCTTAACAGTGTTTACTCTTATTTTCGTGTGCGGAGACCCTGCTGTGTTGTGTTTGGCGCGTCACCAAGTTATAACTTGTATTGCAAACGAATGCTAAAGTAGCTCTTGTGTTACTCTGGGAATAGTTTGTGTGGAAATCAGTTCTTTGTTTCACAATGACACGATAAGAAAGAAAACCCAGAATAGCAGATCGTGTTTCATAGAACATCTATCGTTTCGTTGTGCTAAGAAATGAAACCTGTTTGAATAACCTATTTTCTTTGGCTATGGTGTCAAACATGTTCAAACTGATTTGTATTACAGAATTCGGCAGCCTTTTCAACATGGCGTGTCAGATTTATGATTTGTAACAATAGTTGCGCCCTCGTGTGTCGCAGCACAAGAGCTGTGCCTCTTTATAAGTTATAAATTCAGATGCCATAATTCTCGGCTTTTAGTTTCTTCTCCAACAACTTTCTGGGAGTAATTGCCCAACAAAGTGTTTGTCCACAAAATTGACTTTTGTACGTGCTGACTTGTTTTTATTATCTAGTTTTGACCCGGCTTTCGGGATAATCAATTTTACTGCTAAATGACTGCTTACCACCATAATTTTACCTTTTCCCCGGAAAAACATGCGGGCCAGCCAGTGCCGGAGATTCGAGAAAAACTAAACAACAACTTTTATGGCTATTGCTGATGTGCCAAACGATGTTGGTTTTTGGAACTTTATTGAATAGCGATTTTAACTACAAAAGCAATAAATGCGATGTACAAGCTTGGAAATAGGATTATTTACGTCAATTTTCTGCCAAAAACATCTTGTGTTAAACGACGAGAACAAAAGTAACATATTTCAAAAGAAAACTCTTTAAACCAGCACAAAGTGTTTTGACTTGGGATTCGAAAGCAAGAGCTTCATTAGTTGTTTAACTGTATGTGTGTGATCTATAAGCGTGCCCCAGAAAAAGTAATTTTGAGAATGGTTGCAAAGTAATTTTTAGTTTAAAGTTAGGAATTTTCCAAAACTAAGACCTGGGCAGCAATGATGTCATACCTTTGCAAGCGTCAAATAACCGCTCTTTAAACCACATTGGGGTGTTACCATTTAAAAGGAATGTTTATGTTTTTGGATTGGATCTAATGGCGTCATGGCACTGTTTGTGCACATTTTATTTTTCCCCGGCTAAAATTTAGCGGCACTTGGCTGCAAATTTGCACTTCAAAGGCGGCTAGCAAAAGTGATGTATATATAGGTTGTTATATACGTTGCAAAGATCCTCAAAAATCGAAACAGAAGCAACATAAAATGCAATTTCTTGCAATCTGTGCTTAGAAGAAGTAAAAAAACTACAGCGCTACAAATGCAGCAAAAATGAGAAAGCAAGACATTTCAGAAAAAGCGAAGACATTTTTTTACAACTCTCAACTTTGCAGGGTTGCTTTGTCAGCGAAGGAAGCATCAGGTTTCCTCACATTTCTGCTGTACACGTTGTTTAGAGTGAGGTTTGAATCATTTAAACGTATTCCGTCTTCGATCCACTGACATCTCGGGGACGACTGCTGAAGAAATAAGAATCAGGTTTAAGATTTGCTAGTACAGAAGCCCTCTGGGCTAAACCAGTGTTCCACCCCCTCAAATTTCTTATTCTCTGATCACCTTTCGTTTCATAGCGCCTTGTAATTACAATGTAGCTGCAGTGCGTTCTACCGTGATCCACCAATAAGTGTGCCATTATTTTCGTGCCTCATAACGTTCCAACGTCGCGCAGCTATATCCGGCTGGGTGATGGTTTTAGCGGTTCTGTGTGACTATGATTTCTTTTATCAGCAAAGCAAACAAAACTAATATCAACTCAACATTAGTGAGTGGAGTTTGGCTTCCGCTAGATGTCGCCAACGGTTCACATTTAGCGTTGCTACAAATAAAGAGCTACTCCAATTTAAAGTGAAATTTGTAAAAGTTTATTTCTTCACGTAAAAAAATTAACACAGTTTGCTGTGTTGGGTTGTTTGCAAGCGGGTCGTGGCATTATGTTGAAATTTATTAGTCAAACAATTAACATCACTGTGATAACCTCAATTAAGCAGTCATAAGAGAGAGACAAAATTTCCCAAAACACTTTAACCCAAAAACTGTTTATCTTTTCCTTTAGCATCTACTGACCAAATTCGACTAAACGACTAGTTATAAATAAACCTATACCACATGTTCGACCGCATACAAGTTTGAGCATCCTGTTTCCAGCAAACAATTCCTCCCAATGTGCAGCTTAGCTAGCACATACATACGCACAGCGGACCTAACTAACCTTGGGTTTGGCTGTGGCTTGTAGGAATAAGGGTAGCTGTCGTCGGCTTCACTCCTCAGATTTCCGCATGACCCGCAAGTCAACAGCAGTCCGGCGATGAGCGCTGTAAAAAAACACGTAACAGATTGGTTTCGACCACTGGGTGGTGGTAGACATTTGCTAGAATGGATTAGGTTGGGGGGCCCGGTTGTTTAACCGTTTGTAAAACTTCCTGTTCAAATTTTTACCGTTGAATCGGTATGATGGAAAAAGTAACGTGAAAATACCATAACCGTGCTAGGAAAGAAGTTTTAGAAAGAAACAGATTTAACAGAAAACAATAAAACGGATACACAAGGTATTATTGTGAAAACAAATCTATTATTTGTCTGTTAGCCTTTTAGCGTTTCTCTTTAAACAAATCATTTCAAAAAGCCTCCTTTTTGTCCATTAATATGTAAGTGTCGACAGGATTAAACTAAGTTTTATAAGTTTAATCCTGTAACACTATTAATTCTTCGTCTTTTTTCCGGTACCCTTTTGAAATCACCAACCAGTGCTTGTATCCCTTTAGTGATTTTCGGAAAGTAATTACTGTTCCCATGTTCAATTAACTAACCATCTTGATACCCCAAGAACAGGTTCCCTGGATAAGAACCCCTGTGCTACACGCGTAATCGCGTAGTTAAAGGATAATGCAACCAAATGCTTATCCTGTCCCGTAAATAAATCTTGTCAAAATACTAAAAAACCCTTGCCGTATCGATCTATCCAACAACCAAAACCGTCGCCCATAACTTACTTATCCCCCCACAAATCCAACCGATGTAGAGACAGGAGCCGAACTCGTATTTAAACGAGTTACTCTGCTGCGCCGGATCGAAGTAATCTTGTTGGACCTGGACTCCGTACCATATCGTGGTAGTTAAGGTACATAGACCTGCAGGCAGCGACTTGTGTATCAAACGCTGTTTACAGCAGCCAGCGGACGAAAACGACATGTTTCTTTGCAGTTTGCTTTACCCCATGTGCTGCTTCATACCGTTCCCACGCGTTTTTTATGTTTATGCATTACACAAGTATGGTAGACATGAAACTTTGTAACCCAAGAACGATACCGTGCATATGTTTGCGATGTCGATGAGACTCTACCAAAGCGCTAAAAAATGTGATAATTTAAAATCGTGCTGAGGCCTTCACATAAACTATATGTGCCTGGAAATTGTCTGCGGCTCTTGTTTATAATCATAAGGCTGATTCACTACAGATGCGTTTAACGGCTTGCGGTACGGTTTTTTGATCTCGCGGCAAACAGCCGGGCACTTACACCAGCCGCGAACAAAGTTTATCTATCAAACTTTAAACACTTTGGCCGTGTCTGATAGATAAACTTTGGTCGCGGCTGGTGTAAGTGCCCCGCTACTTGCCGCGAGATCAAAAAACCGTACCGCAACCGGTAGACGCTTCTGGTGTGAATTAGCCTTCAGCGTGCATTGCGCATATGTCACGTTTCAAATAAATTGTTACGGGCGCCTTATCAACCTTCATCGGTAAACTAGTTTCGCTACGCTTGCTTTACCAATCTCGTTAGCGTTGATTTACGTCAATTTATTTCCTAATGGCAAACAGCGTTAACAATTTTTTATCGGTCTGTTGACGCGCCAAGGTTTACTACCGACCGTCCTTGACATTCGGCAATAAAAATTACCCGACGTCAGATTTCAAGGCGTGGAACGAAGGACTTTGATCCTGGCTGTTGTTTAGCTATTTTACTATCTAGTGCATTTAGGCTACAGGCGGCTATCTGATCCCGTTGGCTGGCGCGGCAAAAATACAGAAAGACAAAAATTCCGTTTATATTCCAACGTTACATTGAATTTTCGTGTCTATACCCACTACGCACTCCCGTACATTGGACGAGCTAAGACAGCTTGTGAAACATTTTTGCGGTTGACCGTGTTTTGCATTAAACAGCGGCGTTTGAAATACGTTGTACCAATTTTGTGTCGTAACGTTGTATTGCCATGATTGCGATCCCGAGAAAGAATCCAAATCAGGTTTTTTTCACACGAGGGTTTTTTGGTGTTTTTACGTAGGTCAAGGGCATTAGGCCATACGACCGAGTGTATCGTCGAAAAACGGATTTTCCCATCTATAATGCTCACTAGCGCAATGCTACAATTTGTAGAACAGAATCGCGAAAACGCATTAGAAGGTAGAGCAGCCTTCTGTGTCCTAGGTTACCCAACATGTCGTTCCCGCCGCTTCGTGCGGAACCAGCAGCACATCAGCACAAATAAGCGTCAGCAAACAAACGATTACAACCGAACGTGCTCACTCGTAAACACGTGATCAAAACAGTGACTTGGCATTTTTCAGCCAAACATGCAAAAGCGAAATTAAAGTGAAACTTGAGTGCGCTAGGTGAAAACGCTTTACACCTTTTAATAACTTGTTGTCGAATGTGGGGCAGGCTTTTAACGTACTCTAACTTCGNGTGAAACTTGAGTGCGCTAGGTGAAAACGCTTTACACCTTTTAATAACTTGTTGTCGAATGTGGGGCAGGCTTTTAACGTACTCTAACTTCGTAAACTTACATAGAGCTATCAACGATATACGAAGACGTTTTGTGAGTGCGAAAAAACTAAAAGATTCAAAACGAATCGCTGTCAACCAATTCTGTACACTAAAAATCGTAAAATATATAGTGTTGTTATGGGTAAAAAACGTGAGTGTAAAACGGACTGTGAGTCACAGCTTGGTTACACTAACTGTGCGTAAAAAATTGACAGTTAGTTTTACGTGTTAACCCCAACAAATACCCCACGTGACGTGACAATGCCCAACGCCGTTTTTCAGCAAAAGCGTCGTCTGAAACACCCTCTCTGTTTTTTCCTGCTGATATACGTAAAACCGAAAAGGTCCAACCCTTCAAGCCAGTGATTTTTTACCCTTATCCTTGTCGGTGCCCTTAGAAATACAAAACCAGTTCTCGCGCACCTTCTGCAATTTCCGAAAAGTAACTTTTGTTCTCATGTTCAAATAACACATCATTCTCGTGCCCAGAGCTTGCCAGAACCCCTGGAAAAAACTAGTCGCTGCCCAAAACGCCGTTGACGTCAAGTCGAGTAGGGAAACTCCTTAAATTTCAAACTTACCGAGTGCCATTGAAACCCAGCCGGCGTACAGACAAGCGCCATACTCGTACTTAAACTCGCGTTGCTGGTAG
>QXVZ01015388.1:0-23542 GCA_008931825.1 Phallusia fumigata | reverse complement strand
GACAAGCAGAGAACACGCGTGCGGCGCAAAATTATTCGAAATAAGGAGATCATTGAGCTTATTGAAGAGGAGAACATCGTAATCAAGAAGCACAAGAAGGTGTCGAACGTCACGCGAGAGGAGTCGAGTTCTTCTTCTTCAACGTCGTCATCCGAGGAGGAGCAAAAGATAAAGAAAAAGAAGAAGAAGAGAAAGACGAAAAAGATTCAAGCACCTCCGACCTCTTCAAGCTCTTCATCCGAGAGCCCCGAAGAGGAAGATGTTCTGATTACGTCTATCCACAAAGAAGTACAAGCCACGCAGACAAGACCCAGCTCTTCGACTTCCTCCGTATCTTTGCCTGACGCAGGAACAAGGGAAATCGCCACATCAACCGACATTCAACCGGAGGTGGTCAGTGACGGTAAATCGTTTTCGACCGAGTACTATTACGATGTCACCAACAAGGAGCAGGGACGTCACATCACAACAACGATTATCGAGAGGACCACGTCACCCAACCGTGACGTCACGAAGCATCACGTTGTCCGTGAATTGGTGAAAGAAGACGTTCATACAAGTTAGTCAAACAAGAGTTTTGTAGATGATTGCTTTGAAAGTTTTGTAACTGTTTATGTTCTCTGTAGCAACAACATCAACTGCCACCGCAATGACCACGTCTGAATCAGACGACGAAGTGCAGCTACACAACGTCGCCATCGGCGTACAAACAGGTGACAGATAAGAGTAAATTTTAATCTCTTTGTTACATTTATTTATCACGTTTCAACATTGTGCTAGCTCATGGATGCACTAAAATCATTGTCTTTTTTAAAACAGACAAGATATCATCCAGCTCTTCATCGTCATCATCTGAAGATGAGATTGCCGAAACAAGGGTAATAATGTCACGTTCTTTTTGTGTTAATTGAAGTACTATTTTAACTCTCTTTTTGTGTTAAAGTAATATTTTAACTCTTATTGGTTGATTGAGTACTGTGGCATATGTTTAACAACCACAGCTCAGTCGCATTTATTGATTACCTCTCTTGCGCCCTCAGGTCGACGGTCAGACGCAAACCCACTCAGTGTCGACGTTGGCGAAGGACTTTGACAAGAAGGTAGAAATGGACCAGGAAAAGAAATACACCTCGTCTGTGACTACCACCGTGACTAAGGAACCAACTGTAGAACCCGAACCAAGGCGGTAAGCGCACAGTCTCCCAATGTCACGTAATTTTTAGCGATTACTTGCCTGGAAAAACTGTCAAACCGGTGTTCTGTACCAATATTAATTTCTGTAGTCAAGTATTATCTTGAGGACATTAGTTACGTATATAACCTAAAAAAACCTCATGAACAGAAAATCTCGCGCCGACATTCGTTTTACATCTGGTTGGAAGCGACAGGTGACTTTGGATAACCTCTACCAAGCCGGTATCGTCACTGAGACAACAGTGACAGAGCTTGAGCAAGGTTTGTTTTAACTCTTGGCAATCAAAGTAATAATAAACATAAAATACTATCTTAGGCAAAAACTAAAAAAGATTTAAACTTCTAAATGCGACATGTTTGCGAATAGTCGTAACCGTCATATGCGGACTTTTCCAACAGGGCAAATTTCCGAAGCAGAGGTTGAGAAGTCACTTCAAATGTATTTGGTCGGGAACGAACCAATCGCCGGACTGATAATGGAAGACACTGGAGAAAAGATTTCTATATTTGATGCTTACAAGATGGGTCTTATTAGACGAGGTAATCGCCCAGTCCACTAATATTGACAGAAACATTCCAACTGATATTGAAAAATGTCCCAATGGCAGATGATTAGGCTTAAAATATGATCAACATTAAACTTGCTAACAGGTACCTCGATTAGTTTGTTGGAGGCACAAGCAGCAACAGGTCGCATCATTGACCCCAGAAATGCAAATCGAATGTCGGTGAAGGACGCATCGCAGAATAAAATCATCGACCGGCAGTTCGAGGCTGTTCTTGCAAGGTAGATATTTATCCTTTGTTGCAAACAAAATAAAATGGCAATCCATTATACCCGACTTATACATAAACGTTAAATATTCAAACACTTCAATCACGCCTAACCTATTTTTACGCACAGAGCTGAAAGGGCTGTGATTGGATACAGGACCCGCTCTGGTGACGAAATGCTTTCCTTGTTCGAGGCTATGAACCGTGGTCTGGTGGTGGAAAATCACGGAATTAGATTACTTGAGGCACAAATAGCCACTGGCGGTAGGTTACTTTGCTTCGTCAAGGGTGTATGTAGCTGCGATCGTAACTTGCAATAACATGTTTTGGCATTAAGGAATTGTTGACCCGAAGGCCAACCATCGTCTACCGGTAGAGGTCGCCTTCGAGCGAGGTCTTTTCGACGAAAGACTGCATGAAATCCTGGAAGATCCTTCAGATGACACAAGAGGATTCTTTGACCCGAACACTGAGGAAAATCTTACCTATCTGGAACTTATGGAAAGGTTTTTAAGAGTGATATGACTTTACAAAACATTAACCCAAACAAGACTTGACCAGACTGAACTAATTCCCACATATCGCAATACTGATTTAACTGCATAGAAACTGAACCTGGGTAAATAAAGCGTTGATTTGCAGATGCATTATAGACGAGGATACGGGACTGAGGTTGCTACCATTTAAAGCAAAAACTGCAGAGAAAGTTTCCAAAACGTCCGAGGTGGTAGTTGCATCAAGTGTTGCAGAAGTTGTACAACAAGGTAATTGCCGATTTATTTTACACATATGCGAGACGTTAAAATGCTATGTGTAACGAATGTTACCATGTTTACTATTCTAAACAGAGCCCAGAAAGCCGTCATCAGACTTGGATGAAGGGAAACTGGTTGTATCAGAGGTAAGTTTCTATGCCCTTTTTCCCAAAAAAACTTATTTTGTTGTAGAAAAGTTTTGTTGAATTTTTGTTTTTGTCCGGTGTGGAAAATTGTCGACATAGGTTCACTGCTACAACGAGAAAAATGAAAATAAAACAGTTCCAAACTTCCGTAGGTCTACTTTTATAGTCTAATACATGAATAACATGCCGTTTCAGATTTCGAAAGACGTGAAGAAAGATCAGGAATTATCAACCACCGTCGTAACTACGGAAGAAGTGATCGTAACAACTACTACTACCCAAGAACAGAGAAGGTTCGTGATGCTTGCTGCAAATAGCCATAACATAACGTTGCAAGAAAGGGTTTTTGATATTGATTACTTGCAGAAAATCGAGGAAAGATATTCACTTTTTGTCGGGATGGAACAGGCGGGTAACATTGGAAGATCTATATCAAGCTGGTGTCGTCAATGAAGCAACGATCGAGAAACTTGAACAAGGTAAACTAGGAAATAACCGAATGAGAAAAAACTCGGTGTCACCGTTTAACGTTTGACGAACTTGCTCTGGATGAACGAACTATTTAATCCTTGTCACACAACCAATGTATTGCAAAGGTGAAATTGAACAGTCTGAGGTTGAAAAATCGTTGGAGCAATACTTGGTTGGAGCGGAACCCATAGCCGGTCTCCTCATGTCCGATACGGGAGACAAGATTTCAATCTACGATGCTTGGAAACAGGGACTCATCAGAAGAGGTGGGCCACTGTTCGTCTTCACGTCACCCAACTACATGTCACGGCGATGCGTTTAACTCATAACAACGAATTACCGTTAAAATACATCTGGAGTTTATAACCCTTTGAATTCGTTAATTTAACAGGTACATCAATCAGTTTGCTTGAAGCACAAGCCGCAACTGGCCGCATCATTGACCCGAAGACTGCAGAGAGGATGTCAGTCCAAGATGCTTCTGAAAATGGTGTCATTGACAGGCAGTTTGAGGCTGTGTTGACCAGGTACGGCTTTTGCTGCAAAACTTGCTGCATTGTTAGCGGTTTATCACTTTGTAGTAATTTATTGTTCAACGGTTTTTTTGCCGTCTACAGAGTGAGCGGGCTGTGATTGGATACAGAGCGCCAGGTGGCGACGAAACTTTGTCATTGTTCGAGGCGATGAACCGTGGACTAGTGGTGGAAAACCATGGAATTAGATTGCTGGAGGCGCAGATAGCAACGGGTGGTAAGACGAGTTAATATCAAAAATGTGTATTAGAACTGGAAATTATTTTGTTGTACATTACAAACCGGTTTTTGCTTCTTGCGGTCCAGGAATCGTGGATCCGAAAGCCAACCACCGTTTACCGGTAGAGGTCGCCTTTGAGCGCGGTTTATTCGATGAGAGGCTGCATGATATTCTTGAAAATCCATCGGATGATACAAGAGGATTCTTCGACCCGAACACGGAAGAAAACCTCACCTATCTGGAACTTATGGAAAGGTTCCTAAGTGTTTATATGATTTTACAAAACAGTTAACTTATGTCCTGACCAGACTGAAAAAATGTCGAAGTACCACAATGCTGAAATGAAAACCGGTTCAATAAAGCGTTATTTTGCAGATGCATTATAGACGAGGATACGGGCCTGAGGTTGCTACCGTTCAAAACCAAAACTGCTGAAAAAGTTTCCAAAACATCCGAGGAAGTAGTTGCATCAAGTGTTGCAGAAGTTGTACAACAAGGTAATTGCCGATTTATTTTACACATTTGCGAGACGTTAAAATGCTATGTGTAACGAATGTTACCATGTTCGCTATTCTAAACAGAGCCCAGAAAGCCGTCATCAGATTTGGATGAAGGAAAACTGGTTGTATCAGAGGTAAGTTTCTACGCCCATTTTTCCCAAAAAACATATTTTGTAGGAAAGTTTTGTTTAATTTTTGTTCTTGTCTGTTGTGGGAAATTGTCGACAAAGGTTCACTGCAACAACGAGAAAAATGAAAACTAAACAGTTCCAAACTTCTGTAGGTCTACTCTTATAGTCTAATACATGAATACCATGCCGTTTCAGATTTCGAAAGACGTGAAGAAAGATCAGGAATTATCAACCACCGTCGTAACTACGGAAGAAGTGATCGTAACAACTACTACTACCCAAGAACAGAGAAGGTTTGTGATGCTAGCTGTAATTAACCATAACATAACGTTGCAAGAAAGGATTTTTGATATTGATTACTTGCAGAAAATCGAGGAAAGATATTCACTTTTTGTCGGGATGGAACAGGCGGGTAACATTGGAAGATCTATATCAAGCTGGTGTCGTCAATGAAGCAACGATCGAGAAACTTGAACAAGGTAAACTAGGAAATAACCGAATGAGAAAAAAACTCGGTGTAAGCGTTTAACGTTCGACGTACTTACTCTGGATGTACAAACTATTTAATCCTTGTCACACAACCAATGTATTGCAAAGGTGAAATTGAACAGTCTGAGGTTGAAAAATCGTTGGAGCAATACTTGGTTGGAGCGGAACCCATAGCCGGTCTCCTCATGTCCGATACGGGAGACAAGATTTCAATCTACGATGCTTGGAAACAGGGACTCATCAGAAGAGGTAGGTCACTGTTCGTCATCACGTCACCCAACTACATGTCACGGCGATGCGTTTGACTTATGCATATGGAGTCTAACACCCTTTGAATTCGTTGATTTAACAGGTACATCAATCAGTTTGCTTGAAGCACAAGCCGCAACTGGCCGCATCATTGACCCGAAGACTGCAGAGAGAATGTCAGTCCATGATGCATCCGAAAATGGTGTCATTGACAGGCAGTTTGAGGCTGTGTTGACCAGGTACGGCTATTGCTGTAAAACTTGCTGCACTGGTAGAGATTATCATTATTTATAGTAATTTATTATTCAACGCCGTATTGCCGTCTACAGANCATGCCGTTTCAGATTTCGAAAGACGTGAAGAAAGATCAGGAATTATCAACCACCGTCGTAACTACGGAAGAAGTGATCGTAACAACTACTACTACCCAAGAACAGAGAAGGTTTGTGATGCTAGCTGTAATTAACCATAACATAACGTTGCAAGAAAGGATTTTTGATATTGATTACTTGCAGAAAATCGAGGAAAGATATTCACTTTTTGTCGGGATGGAACAGGCGGGTAACATTGGAAGATCTATATCAAGCTGGTGTCGTCAATGAAGCAACGATCGAGAAACTTGAACAAGGTAAACTAGGAAATAACCGAATGAGAAAAAAACTCGGTGTAAGCGTTTAACGTTCGACGTACTTACTCTGGATGTACAAACTATTTAATCCTTGTCACACAACCAATGTATTGCAAAGGTGAAATTGAACAGTCTGAGGTTGAAAAATCGTTGGAGCAATACTTGGTTGGAGCGGAACCCATAGCCGGTCTCCTCATGTCCGATACGGGAGACAAGATTTCAATCTACGATGCTTGGAAACAGGGACTCATCAGAAGAGGTAGGTCACTGTTCGTCATCACGTCACCCAACTACATGTCACGGCGATGCGTTTGACTTATGCATATGGAGTCTAACACCCTTTGAATTCGTTGATTTAACAGGTACATCAATCAGTTTGCTTGAAGCACAAGCCGCAACTGGCCGCATCATTGACCCGAAGACTGCAGAGAGAATGTCAGTCCATGATGCATCCGAAAATGGTGTCATTGACAGGCAGTTTGAGGCTGTGTTGACCAGGTACGGCTATTGCTGTAAAACTTGCTGCACTGGTAGAGATTATCATTATTTATAGTAATTTATTATTCAACGCCGTATTGCCGTCTACAGAGCTGAGCGGGCTGTGATTGGATACAGAGCGCGCGGTGGCGACGAAACTTTGTCCTTGTTCGAGGCGATGAACCGTGGACTAGTGGTGGAAAACCATGGAATTAGATTACTCGAGGCGCAGATAGCTACTGGTGGTAAGACGAGTTAATATCAAAAGTGTGTATTAGAACTGGAAATTAATTTTGTTAAAAAATGTACAATATAAACTGGTATGTTTCGGTACAATTTTTTTGCTTCTTGCGGTCCAGGAATCGTGGATCCGAAAGCCAACCACCGTTTGCCGGTAGAGGTCGCCTTTGAGCGCGGTTTATTCGATGAGAGGCTGCATGATATTCTTGAGGATCCTTCGGATGATACAAGAGGATTCTTCGACCCGAACACAGAAGAAAACCTCACCTATCTTGAACTAATGGAAAGGTGAATAGAAACATTTTGTGACGTTTAAACTGCTACATAGAAGCACAAGGGCAAATCTACTTTCAACAAAGACACATAAAATCGTAAAACCGTAATTGTACCTCAGAATTAGTTTAGTTGTAGGTTTTAAACAATATAGAAAATTTAAAAGTAAAAATTGACTAATAAATATGAACTTTATAAACTCTGTTTTAGTGGAGAAATATCTCATTCTAGAGTCTAAAATTGTTGTGTAGATGTGTGATTGACCAGGAAACAGGCTTAAGGTTGCTTCCTTTCCGAGTCAAAACTGCTGAGAAAGTATCCAAGGCTTCTGAAGAAGTTGTCACAACAAGTGTTGCTCACGTTGTACAGCAAGGTAAGACTGCTGGCTCCTCTCTTATAGTTAGATTTGACATCAACATGGCTACAATCGCCAGAGTGATTAACACAACGTAAAAAATATGCACACGTGTAAATACTTTTTACAACAGAGGGACGAGCTAGGACGTCGTCTTCGTCTTCATCATCTTCTGACGAGGAAAAAGTGGTTGTTTCAGAGGTCAGTGCATCTGAGCAAATGCACTGTTAGCTGAACGTTTAGCGCCTTGTACAACATTGTAATCTGCAACCCAGAATGCAGTGTTATACAATTTCGATATCTCTGTGTCAAAAGAGTTGTAAAAATGCGGTTGTCTTTTATTGTAACACTTCGGCTCCTAGTAGGGATCAAATTAGAATTTTAGCATTACTTACTTAATTATTGGATTACAATGCAGATTACGGAAGAGACAAAGAAAGAGCAGGATTCGTCGACAACCGTTGTCACCACGGAGGAAATGATTGTGACTACCACGACACAAGAAAAAAGAAGGTAAGTGTTTTATTTAATGCGAGTATAAACTTATATATTTCGATATGGTCGCTTTAATGCTTTTTTTATTGTAGGAAATCGCGAAAAGACATCCACTTCATGTCAGGTTGGAAGAGACAAGTAACCCTTGACGACCTTTTCAAAGCCGGTGTCGTCACCGAGTCTACCATTGAAAAACTAGAAGAAGGTAATCTGTTCGGGCCATGACGCAAATGGAAAAACTTTTCTTAATTTAAAGTTTTAAGTTAACAAATCCGTTTTCTGGAGAGAAACCCTTTCTAGGTTCAATTCACTTTGTTGTGCAGGTGAGATCGAACAGTCTGTGGTTGAGAAGTCGCTCGAGCAATATTTGGTTGGAGCGGAACCTATTGCTGGTCTCCTCATGTCGGATACGGGAGACAAGATGTCGATATATGAANCCATGACGCAAATGGAAAAACTTTTCTTAATTTAAAGTTTTAAGTTAACAAATCCGTTTTCTGGAGAGAAACCCTTTCTAGGTTCAATTCACTTTGTTGTGCAGGTGAGATCGAACAGTCTGTGGTTGAGAAGTCGCTCGAGCAATATTTGGTTGGAGCGGAACCTATTGCTGGTCTCCTCATGTCGGATACGGGAGACAAGATGTCGATATATGAAGCCTGGAAGCAAGGACTAATTAGAAGAGGTTGGTAACCGAAAATTAATCGCATTCGGAACCGTTATCTTGAAACATGTTCTTGCTAAATTCAAATTGTACTAAGCTGTTATCTCTACAGAACATGTTCCGCATGTTTAGGTTATAGACCTCTTTTTGGTGTATTTGTAACTTTTTTTGTTTGGGACAGGCACATCGATTAGTCTGCTTGAAGCACAAGCAGCGACCGGTCGTATCATTGACCCACAGACGGCTGAGCGAATGTCAGTTCAGGAAGCTTCTGAAAAACGTGTGATCGACCGACAGTTTGAGGCTGTACTGACCAGGTAAGTTTTTCCTACTAAACCACAAGTCTCATTTGAAGGTAATAACTGATTCTGCTGCAGGGCTGAGAGGGCTGTTTACGGATACAAGACCCGTTTAAGCAAGGAAACTCTGTCTTTGTTTGCGGCGATGAAGCGGGGCTTGGTGGTTGAAAATCACGGGGTGCGATTGCTCGAAGCCCAGATTGCAACAGGAGGTATTGATTTTTAGTTTAAATTCGGGTAGAAATCGTAGATATTAAGCTAAATAATTACCAATCTAATTAATGTATGCCATTTTTTAAAACAATAAAGAGCAATTCCCAACAGCTAAACGTGTTTGCTGTTTTGACATGCTTTTTGTATTTTGTATTAGTGACATTTTTTTAGCACAATATTACTGAAATACAAAGTAATTTCAAGGTCCACGCTTCAGTAAACATTCTAAATGTAGAAAGTAAAAACCATTTGAAACTCTTCGTGCAGGAATTATTGATCCCAACGCCAACCATCGTCTACCCGTGGAGGTCGCCTTTGAGCGAGGTCTTTTTGACGAAAGGTTGCATAATATTTTGGAGGATCCTTCAGACGACACAAGAGGATTCTTTGACCCGAACACGGAAGAAAATCTCACCTATCTTGAGTTGATGGAAAGGTATTTTAAAAAATTTTATTTAAAAATTGTTTTTGTTGCTTAATTTTAAGCGCTTGGAATATATTTCCATGAATACTTTCAAAAACGAGCCTCCAAAATTCTGTCTTTTTCCAGATGTGTTGTTGACAAAGACACCGGATTAAGGTTGTTACCTTTCCGTGTGACCCGCTCAAGGGCAGCATTAAAACACTCCAAGGTATTTTGTTCATCATTTGCCAAACACAAACACACAATTATTCGTACCAAATATTTAAAAACAACAATTTCCTTCCCTTTTTAGGTGGTCTTCGAATCAGCCACAAAGCGTCAGGTTTTGCTCGCCGACCTTCTTGCAGCTGATCTGCTTGACACCAACACAGCTAAGAAATACGACGAGGGTTTAATGACAACGGATGAGGTGAAGGACATGGTTGCTCACCTAAAGGTTTACGTGGATGGAACGATGCCCATTGCTGGTATCATAAGCTCAACAACAGGTACCGTTTATGTTGGGGTGCACAACTTTTTAGAAACCGAAAACGAAATGGCAGGTGGGGGCCGTAATAGTAACAAACATACAATGTACAAAGGCACAAATTTTTGCCAGGAACTATATCTACCTGTGATGACAGGCCAAATCAGGAACTCTGTCGAAATTTGACTCGTATTTACTATGGTTGTTAGTTGTTACAGAACAAAATTGCCAACTGGCCTGTGCTGTGGGTTAGTCCGTTAAATAGCAATCAACAGATATAGAAAACGTAAGAATGAAGGTTACACCTAACNTCGGGCCATGACGCAAATAGAAAAACTTTTCTTAATTTAAAGTTTTAAGTTAACAAATCCGTTTTCTGTGGAGAAACCCTTTCTAGGTTCAATTCACTTTATTGTGCAGGTGAGATCGAGCAGTCTGTGGTTGAAAAATCGCTGGAACAATATTTGGTTGGAGCGGAACCCATCGCTGGTCTGCTCATGTCCGATACGGGAGACAAGATGTCGATATATGAAGCCTGGAAGCAAGGACTAATTAGAAGAGGTTGGTAACCGAAAATTAATCGCATTCGGAACCGTTATCTTGAAACATGTTCTTGCTAAATTTAAATTGTACTAAGCTGTTATCTCTACAGAACATGTTCCGCATGTTTAGTTTATAGACCTATATTTGGTGTATTTGTAACTTTTTTGTTTGGGACAGGCACATCGATTAGTCTGCTTGAAGCACAAGCTGCGACCGGTCGTATCATTGACCCACAAACGGCTGAGCGAATGTCAGTTCAGGAAGCTTCTGAAAAACGTGTGATCGACCGACAGTTTGAGGCTGTACTGACCAGGTAAGTTTCTTCCACTAAACCACAAATCTCATTTGAAGGTTATAAGTGATTTTGCTGCAGGGCTGAGAGGGCTGTGTACGGATACAAGACTCGTTTAAGCAAGGAAACTCTGTCTTTGTTTGCGGCGATGAAGCGAGGCTTGGTGGTTGAAAATCACGGGGTGAGATTGCTCGAAGCCCAGATTGCAACAGGAGGTATTGACTTTCAATTTAAATTCGAGTAGAAATCCTTGATATTTGGCTAGTAGCTTGGGAATTGATGTTTTCACCTTTTTATGTACTGTTTTGTATGACTAACATCTGAAGATTTTCTTTGATCAAGTCCACCACTGCTGATCGAATTTTATTTATAGTACAGCATTCTTGATATGCAAAGTTTTGCAAATCAAGTTACCCAATTCACATAACATCCTAAAAATACTAAACAAAGAGTATTAAAAAAACGTTCACGCAGGAATTATTGATCCCAACGCCAACCATCGTCTACCGGTGGAGGTCGCCTTTGAGCGAGGTCTTTTTGACGAAAGGTTGCATAATATTTTGGAGGATCCTTCAGATGACACCAGAGGATTCTTTGACCCGAACACGGAAGAAAACCTTACCTATCTTGAGTTAATGGAAAGGTAGTGCAAAAAAACTTAGACTGTTTCTGTGATGAGTAATTTCATCGCTTGAGATATGTTGCCATAGATACTTTTTAAACGAGCCTCCAAAATTCTTTTTTTCCAGATGTGTTGTTGACAAAGACACGGGATTAAGGTTGTTACCTTTCCGTGTAACCCGCTCAAGGGCAGCATTAAAACACTCCAAGGTATTTTGTTCATCATTTGACAAACACAAACACACAATTATTCGTACCAATTATTTGACAAACAGCAACCTTTTCAAACTTCTTTCCCATTTTAGGTGGTCTTCGAATCAGCCACAAAGCGTCAGGTTTTGCTCGCCGACCTTCTTGCAGCTGATCTGCTTGACACCAACACTGCTAAGAAATACGACGAGGGTTTAATGACAACGGATGAAGTGAAGGACATGGTTGCTCACCTAAAGGTTTACGTGGATGGAACGATGCCCATTGCTGGTATCATAAGCTCAACAACAGGTACCGTTTATGTTGGGGTGTACAACGTTTTAGGAACCGAAAACGAAATGGCAGGTGGGGGCCGTAATAGTAATAAACATACAATGTACAAAGGCACAAATTTTTGCCAGGAACTATATTTACCTGTGATGACAGGCCAAATCAGGAACTCTGTCGAAATTTGACTCGTATTTACTATGGTTGTTAGTTGTTACAGAACAAAATTGCCAACTGGCCTGTGCTGTGGGTTAGTCCGTTAAATAGCAATCAACAGATATAGAAAACGAAAGAATGAAGGTTACACCTAACATACACGTATAATGCTCAGGTGAAAAGATGAGCATTGTTGAAGCGAGTCGGGGTGGTCTCATTCGCAAGGGCACGGCGTTCGAACTTCTCGAAGCTCAGGCGGCTTGTGGAAAGATCATGGATGTGCAGTCGGGCAAATCGGTTTCCTTGGAAACAGCGATACGAATTGGCGTGATTGACAGGTAAATACAACAGCACCCATATGGCCTTTGCCCTATGTCGACCCAACAGGCCCCAATGTCTGTCATTTCTTATTGCTAGTGAATTTGAAGACGTGGTGTCCCGTGCCCACCGAGCCGTGACTGGGTATCGAGAACCGTTCAAGCGTGAAGTTCTGTCGCTATGCGATGCCATGGCGCGACATCTTGTGGTGGAAAGACATGCTATTAGGTTTGTAACGTTTAAATAGGTAAAATTTGCCAAGCCGATCCTAATTGTCACTAACACTTCTCATCTCTTTCAGACTGTTGGAGGCACAAATCGCCACTGGAGGCATAGTCGACATCAAGAGTCCTGTTCGCATTAGTGTCCAGGTGGCGCTAAAGAGAGGCATGATTGATTCGGGTCTGGCGAAGAAATTGGAAAGACGCGAAACAACGAGTTACTTCGATCCAATGACTGGAGAGAATCTGAACTACTCGGAACTTATGGGAAGGTGCACTGAACTGTTCTTTAATACATTTATCTCATTAGCCTGTGTTTTGTCGCTTAAGATGCAGATTGTACCAAAATGGATTGCACGGCCTATTAAGCTTTACTCAAGACTTGTTGTGTTTTTTGTAGATGCGTCCTGGACAAAGACAGCAATCTGCTGTTTTTGATGACTGAAGGAGGAACAGTGACGCAGAACGTTCGTCCGTTTGAACCCGAACCTGATTCAAAAAAGATTCGGGAGAAGGCGCAAGCCAAGCTCACTACAGAGGTTTGAAACAACTACATCAGCTTATTGATAAACTTGTTAAGCTGTTAATGCAAAACAAATAAATTTGCCAGTTAAAAACAAAAATAACCGATAATTTAAAGGTTGTGGAAACGAAAAAGAGAAAGAAACGAAGATCCAGAAAGGGAGAGCCACCAGGTTCGTTGAAATACATGTTTAAATATGCATTTTAGTGAACAAAATCTCCTACAGAACTAATTAACTTTTTGTTTCATACTGCTGTTGGATTTAACTTATAAATCTGCTGGTTGATTGTAACAGCTTTAGCNAATGAACACAAGACAACAATTTTTCAGTCATTGTGATTAGTGGTTCCGACACAATATTGCAACACACAGCGCATTCTTTACATTTATTGTTTCGACTCTCATCAAACCAACCCCAAAGTGTCATCAATTGTTACACAAAGACCATGAATACGCGCCTGTCTTATTATGAATAAACCCCAACTTTTGGGTGCGTCACTATCACGTCTGGCGCAGGAAGAAAGCACATGCCCTTTCTGCTTCGCTCTTGTCAGCAACGAAATTACTTCTCGATTCGGCATGGGCGTTTGCTCACATTTGAAGCAGAGATATGTGGAAGTTGCTAGGTTTGGTGTTGCTGCTTCATGCAGGAGTGACATGCGCTCTATCACCAACTGGAATAATTGTGACCAGCATATTTGGAAGTTTTGGTGTTATTGCAGTAATTCTCATCGGAGCCCTTCTGTTCAAGTACATATTTAAAAGTAAGTGTGGATAACTTTTATTCTTTCGCATTTTTTTTCAGGTACTTAGCGTTTTAATTGCGCTACTTGTGGCTCCGTGACGCCTCGAATGAGCATCTCAGGTCGAATGTTGTAATTTGTTAGGGAAACACAAGTTTCTGGCCAGGGGCGTCGCCGGGGGGAGGACAAAAGGGGCCATGGCCTTCCAAATTCTGAAATTGTACATTAAGGTGGGCTTTCCCACCATCTCCTTCGGAAAAGTTTTACATTAAGTTTGTTTGCTTGGCCCCTTAAAACTTTTGTGCTGGTTACGGTATTGATCTGCACAATTATTTTAAGTGTATAATGCGCACTTTTAACCAAAAACAGCTTTGACAATATTTAGGACGTATGTCTGGTATCACAATGCCAGCCATGCGAAGTTTAGTCCTGAGCATTGTGTGTAGCAGTGCGGCTACAAAGCCTTGGTCACACCTTTAATCTTCTACAATCGACAAGGAGATGGTATATGACTAACGTTCGTCGTATAGTAACTTAAGGCTCATCTTTGAATTACATGGCTAAATTGATGATCAACATATGACCAAAGCAAGTTGTTTCCGATATGCCCGACATTTAAGTCATTGAATGTTGTTTACAGATAGCGAGGCTACGTCCAAAGAAAATGACAGCGCTCTAGCAGAGGTGGTTACGGACGGTCGCACACCATACACCATTGCGGTAGGTTTGGTTGTTGGTCTGCAAACCTTCTGTTGGAATTGTTACTTGACAAGTGGTTTACACAGTCCAAACCACTTGAAGAAATTCCGTCACGCACATGCTTGCCCCAAATTGCGTGCAACAGATTAAAATGGCTGCAAGACGTAGGGGATTTCCGCGCTTCGTTCGGAATTCGACGAATTGAAACGGCCTTGTAGTTGGCAGCAGGTTCCAAGGAAAAGTACCTTGCCAAAAGAAAGACCGAAATTCAATGCCCGTCAACAACAAGTTTGTGGTTAACATATTCCCCACCCTTGATTACGTTTTCCGACATGTTGCACACAAAAATCGTTGTTTTCTGTACATATTGCTTGTGTAGACGTAAATAGCTTCGAACACAGAATATAACATTTCAGTACAAAAACAGGCGGTATAAGATATAGAGAGGCGCAACAAGCCGTAAAACACATGAATACAGATGCTGACAGTGTACGTGTAATAAAACTACAATAAACCTAAAACATGTACGCTTTGTACAGCTTAAAACGTTGAATAGCGATGAAGCGTCGCTAGCGACTGTGTCGTCACTTTCCGAAGAGGTTGCAAACTTCAACTTACAAGAAGGAAATTTTTCAAACAACCAACAAGTTTCAAAACAACACGAATCCTCTTATGGTCAAGACCCTGAAATTGCCGACAATTACTCAAAAAATGAAACGCTCGTTTTTGAAGATGACGAGACCAGAAAGGTAATATTAGTCAGCCAGTTTTTTCTTGTACCACTTATTTTTGTGCATTGAAATACCAGCTACGCATGCTATATTTTTCTGACTTGTTGAGTAAAAGGTCAAAACAACTTCGGGGGAATTTCGTGTCCTGGACGGAATTCTGCACCGAATGAGTTTCCCCTCGATTGTACCTAGTTTTCTTTCACGCTAACAAAACATCTGCAACAAATTTTCAATCGATCAAGCGTTAAAGGTTGCCACACTCATACGTGCAATTTTCTGTTTAAAACGTTTAGGTATCTACTTTGACATACTTGTATGTGAAAAATGAATTAGACCCAGAACATCTAAATAGCAAACAGCGTGACAGTTCCCACATTATAAGTTTTCAAAGAATATAGGCAACCAAGTCTCGTCGGTGGTTTCGGAAAATGCTTTTTTGCGCCTCATAACGTTCAACGTTGCGCAGATATTCCGGGCCGGGTGATTGATTTAGTGCTACTGTGTCCCTATGTTTTCTTTTACCAAGCGAAATAAACTTAACTTATCGCAATATCTCTCAAAATCGAATGGCAGTGGCGTTTTTTCTTGTTTGTAGCCAGACGGTAGTGGATATGATGATCTTGTTAGGAGGAGTCAAACTGAAGACGAACTACAAAACGACATGGCAGATAAACAGGAGAAACAGACATCTAGATCTTCGCCACCTGTCCTGCATCCACAAGAGAAAGAAATGATGGAAACACCACGCAAACCAAACGAAACGCCGTCCGATGCTGAAACCTACTTGGACAATGTTGCAGATCCCGATCAAGACCACGCCGAGGGGAAGCAGCCAGAAGATGAAGAAACGGAGTTTAAATGCAATAACGCCCAAGCAGTAAGTAAAATTTAAGCTTTGGAACGTTGTAAAAAGTTATTTTAACCTCTACGTGCGAGTGACATAACACAAAAAAATCATGTCCGTTGTAATGCGTTTTTTGCTTGGCATTGGTAAAACGCACTTAAATTACGTGTGCTCAAAGGAGTGGCCAAGTTTGTATCTAATTTTACTTTTGGTTACAGATCGAAACGCAGCAGCAACCAGACTGTGTGGTTATCGCAAATCCGCATTACGACGATGCCGAGGTTTGTTTTCAATTGTTTTTAAATGTTTTGTTTTTTTGTCTTTTTTTCGATATTTAAACCAGCAAACCTGGGCCTTTGTCATAATACCCTGTACATAGAGAAAAAGTTACCTTAAAAAGATTACTTTGTGCAGCCAAACGACAGGGAGACGGAGGCGAACACCACAAAAAGTCCGATCTATCAGTGGCAGGAACTGGAAAACGCCGACACGAAATTTGCAAAGAACAAAATTAAACAGGAAGATTTTAACGATAAAGAAGATGCTTTGCCAAATGGCTTTACAACCAATACGCACGTACATAAGGAAAATATCCCAGCGGAGCAAGAATTAACGAAACCAAGAAATCTGTCGTCTAAAGCTGAAAGCCAAACGCCTGACGCCTTCTCCGTTCACGACAACACACGTGAAAAGGAACAAGATGAAGAGATGATAATAGTTACAGAGGTTGAAGTACAGACGGACAAACATGACCTGTTGATGAGCGAGTACTTACAAACTTCCAGCGATCCAACCAATAATGTTGGAAGCCATCTGGAGAGTGATTCTTCTCATTCAGCACAAAATTCCGATAACGAGGCGACACAGGAAGGTGCGCGATTTGGCGAAGAAGGCGGTGTTAAGGATGTCACCGTTGAAGAACCAACCGCCTTACAAGTTTCAGACAGATCATTGTATCCCGATTTTGGCACAGATGTGGTAAAATCAGCAAAGAAACGCGACGAAATTGTTTTTACTTCTGGTTGGGGGAGGGTGGTCCGACTTCTCGATCTGTTCAAAACTGGTCTTGTCTCAGAAGACACCATCACAAAATTGGAACACGGTCAAGTAGATGAACAGAAAGTGGCCAGTGATCTTGGTCAGTACCTAAAAGGCGAGGAACCGATCGGTGGACTTCTTATGGATAACGGCGATGTGATATCACTTTTCGAAGCAAGTCAGAAAGGCATCGTCCGTCGAGGTACCGCCGTCAGTCTCCTGGAGGCGCAGGCTGCTACGGGGAGCATCATTAACCCACATAGCGGTGACAAGATGAGAGTGTCTGAAGCTACACAGTGCAATTTAATCGATAAACAATTGGAATCTCTCTTGATTCGTGCCGAAAGAGCAGTTTTGGGTTACAGGTCACAGCTAAGTGACAGACCGTTATCTTTGTTCGAGGCCATGCAACGTGGATTGGTGGCAGAAAGTCGCGGGATTCGGCTTTTGGAAGCTCAAATGGCGACTGGTGGAATTATCGACCCACACGCAAACCACAGACTGTCGGTAGATGTCGCCTTTGAGCGTGGTTTGTTCGACCGACGGTTACATGACCTCCTCACCTCTCCGGACAAAAAGGGCTTTTATGACCCAAACACAAATGAGAACTTAACTTACTTGGAACTTATGCAACGCTGCACTATCGCAACTGACACCGGTTTAAGGCTTTTACCGTTTAGGCAGGGCAAATCAAGAAGGCGGTAGCTCTTTGATCAACTATATATAGTTTTGCCATGCTAAATAACACCATCTTATGGCGTTTTGTGTTTTGTACATGTTTTATTCCAGGCATTTGTTGAATATGTATGTTTTGTAAACAAAACCTGTAAACATAATCGATACTTTTCAGGGAGAGGTTGTACGAAATAGTTTCATACATCCTAACAAATATTCAGATAAACCGATAGAGGATTTTGAAAATCCAAGTTTTCCAGTCGCAAACTACAACCTAAACTGCGTTACACTAAACGTGGCGACTAAGCGAGGAGAAATTTGAAACACACAAAGTACCGTTGATTCGTAACAAAACTATGGAGGTCCGTTGGGGCAAATCCGTTTCAATGGACACTGAAATCAGTAAATGCGCAAGCATGACGTACAAAGGCTGTATATCGTGTTATTTATCAAGTGCGTAACACTTACAAACAGTAAATTAATTTCTACGGGTGGTAAAGCACGTGGGACGCATTTTTAGACGTTTTGACATTTTAACACAGTCTTTTCAAGACACACAGATAAGCAGATTAATCTAAAAGACTCACACAAAGGCCATTACCTTGCCGTAAACTCGATTGACAATAGTTGACAAAAATAACAATGTTTGCCTTTGGCTTCAAACGAAACTTTTGAAGTTGTAACAATAATTGGCGAATGTCAACCGCAGTTCCTGAACAAAATGTCAGGTCTTCATGGTTGACGTTCTATAAAGTGGCCAAGCAGATTGTTTGCTTTTACGCCATTGACTCAAATGTAGTCTCAACAATAAAAGCTAACTGGTTACGCATGTTACGCATTGCCTTCTGGTAAAAAAGTTTGTATGAAGCGAGATTAAAACGAAAGAGTAGTCTTCGAGACAGGAAAAAGAATAGGTCGCGCTTGACCTGAAATCAAGTAAAGTTTTGTTCGGTAGATAATATATATCTGTGCGGCGTTGCGCCAGTTTGAATCTGAACAGAAACATGCAACAACAGATTCGCCCAGGAACATCATGCCAGCGTGCGCGTATTTTGGGCCTCTTGGCAGCGCAGCCTCGTTCTCGCCTCGTGACCACTCAACCGTGCCACGGGCCATTATGACGTCATGCGTGAAAGGAATGCGCCAGCGCCCCGTTCTTTCTCGGCCGTCCAAGTGAGCGACAGGATCGCCTCTCGAGTCTCGATTTCGTGCGGGAGTGCGATTCAATCGCACTTGAAGTAGGAAGATGTTGACGTTTATTGGTCTTATGCTGTTGCTTGTCGGCGCCGCCGAGGCCCAGTCCATCACCACTGCTGTTGTGGCAAGTGTTTTCGGAACCTTGGGTGTGATTATCGCCCTCGCCGTGATCGGCTTTTTAATCTACTATTACTGCTGCAAAAGTAAGTCACTCGTTGTTTTGGTTTTATGTTCTGCGTGGCATTATCGAAACGCTTTGGATAAGCTGTTTCTTTGGGTTAAACGTTCAATGTTTTAGAAAATTGTGTTCGCCTAGCCTTGCAACGTTTCATCGTGAGTTCATCCGAGTTTGCGCTTATCTCGGAACTAATCGCCGCAATGAATTTGAGCATTTCCAATCAAGCCTTCAACGTATTTTTTAATGAATAAGACGGAGTTTGTAACATAGTTGCGTTGGCATTATTTGTCGCTACTTTTTTGATCAAAAACTAGTTGGTTCGGACATTTATTTTTTGTGGTGTTTAGTGCTTGACGAGTAATGCCACTTGTAAAATAAACTAATGCCCAAAGTGCGATGCTTTTGTGAAATATCAGCAGTTTGTGAAGGCTAACTGCTGTCATGCAATATAAATCCTAAACCCCATAACCAAAGTCAGCACACTGTAAAGTCACCCCTTCTGGGAAGTGATTTGCTTCGGCGTTTTGGATTGTTGATCTGCGCTGTTTCCTAATCTGTTTTCGCGACAACTAATTATAGAAGAGTAGTTTCACGCATGAATTGATGCCATTCCACCAGGTTGGTTGTTTAGCATCCGCTGCCATTGAACAAATGTTGTGACATCCAAGATTTTCAGTACAAAGGAGCACACTTGTTTTTCGCATCGTAAATTTTTTTTAGCAAAACGTTTTTTTTCTAATATTTGCTTATTGCTGGTATAATGTCGTGAAAAAGCACAAAATACTGCTTCTCCTGTGACGTTTAAAGGGTAAACAAATGTCAACCAGAAGCTTCACCCTTCGCCAAAGCACTGAATACGTGCGTAACGTCAACGCCCATGGGCACAAACCGGTTGTTTTCACCGATCCCCAAAGGCTGAAGCTTAACTAGCCATGAACAACCACAAACTTGCATCATGCTCAGCTGAATAATAAATACTGTATCACTATCACAGTTTTGATCTTAACAGCTTCGAATCTATAATTTTTCATTTGGTTGGCGGACATGCGATGTTCCATCAAATCCATGGTTTGGTGGTGTACTTTTTTTGACGTTTACTGTTTGAAATAACAGTTAATATATCGGCTCTAAATTTCTAAATCAAAACCCGTTCTCGTTACTTCGCTTTGTACGCCTCCACAGTAATCCGAAAAAAAAACCGTTACAAAATATGATTTAGAAGAGTTTCGATGATCTTATGTTTATATTTAGTTTTTAAACATCCGTCACAATCAACATGTCAGCTGCGTTGCTCCCTAGAGGTCCGGCGCTTCTGCTAGTCTTTGCGAGCCACTGCCAATAACCCGGCCATGTTTGTGTTGCAGCGAGTAAACCTGACCCTGAACTTGGCGGTTTCGACAATCCTCTCCTCACCGAGCCCCGTTCGCAAGGTTAGTTTTATTCTCCCAACGCGACACCGTATAAAATCGCAATAACTTTAAAACTAGAAGGTACAGAGCTTCTGTTAGCAGTTTATATCGTGCTCTGATTCGGCATTGTTGTTAAATTTGTTAAAATGCTAAATTTGGCAATCTCAAGAAGACTATAGGCAATAATTTGGTGGTATGTCACATTTCTCTGCAAACTTGTACTGGCCTTACAGCCACAATATATTTGCCGACTTATATTTTGCTTCTCCAGTGCTATATAGTATGCTTTACGATCGTGCGCAGCCCTCTCCCAAATCCCAGCGATCAGCTTTGACATTTTCTCTACTCTTTGTTCAGGTTACGGGGCGGTACCTCAGCCTGAACCCGATAAAGACACCCACACTTTGAAACAAGTGGTCGCGGATGGCGGCACACAACATCCCTCAGTAGTAAGTTTCATTGTTGGTTTGCAAAGTGCTCGCTGCTTTCTTTGTCCGCTGTTGTTGCTGCAGACATTTTTCGGTTCGGTTTGCAAGGTGGAAAATTTTAGACACGCAGTAACCGCCCCCAATGTGTAGTAGCAAAAACTCGTCGCTTACCCAAAGATCATAGTTTACGGTACAATGACCGGATAGTTGTAACCTCGAAAAGTGAGAGATATCTACATACTTATGTGTTTAGTCCTGAGGAATTCTTTATTTTAATATTACCATGAGGAAATGCATACACCAAGTCTGTTTAACTGTTCTGTAGAATGGAAAGACTCATGTGCCGGAAATCGTTGAAACGGAACATCCGCAAGATGGCAGTGACGAGGTTGGTACGCAAGTCACAAGCAGGCATACAATCACTCCTCAATCAAATCCATCAACGATTATGTAACTTAGAAACACTCCCGGAAAACATACCACAAAAATAGTTAACCGTCGTTTAATGTGGCAATTAAGCAGTGCCAACATCACGTAATTGCTTACTGGGGAAAGCAGACAATTTATTTTCAAATCACTTGTCGAGGTTGATAGTTTTCTCAAAATACCAGTGTTTCGATATAGGCTTTTATTGCTGTTAAATGTAAATGTCTGATGCTGTGTACCAGCCGTCAAATATGAACTTTGCGGTTTTGTCAGATATTCACAGTTTTACTCGACCGGAAAGACCCGCCCACTAACGGCTTTAACATCATGCCAGATCAAGATGGTGACGTCATCATCTCTGACGTGCGCGAATCCGGCCCAGCTGGAAACAAACTGCAACGAGGTAATTATTGTATTTTGATTGGCTTTCAATTGACAAACATTTAGATTTTTCACCCCACAGGTGACATAATCGATAGCGTAACTGTGTTCTTTGACTCCATGAAATATGAAGACGCGCTCAGCATTTTGAGCAACGCCGCGCCGTACAAAGTGGCCGTAACCGTTTCCAGAAAGGTTTGTACATGTTTTGTTCCTAAGCTTGATAGGATTTCTTAAGTTTATTTTTACATGCTTTTTGTTGTTCAGCCGAAAGACGTGAATAACGAGCCTGATCCAAACGCAAGGGACGGAACCACTAACGAGCAGTTGGGACAAGACCGTGATACAGAGAAAGTGTACATAGATAAACTGAAGAATGAAGACGGGCAAGGTTCCATAGCGTCATCACTTTCCGAAGATGCGGTGACCGATTTGAATCTACAGAAAGAGGAACAAGCGACAGAGTTGGAGCCGTCGAAACCAAAGGACACTTCCTCTGACGCTGGAAGCTACTTGGAAGGTATTGCCACCCCCAGTCAAGAAATGGACAGTGGAAAACAACCAGAGGAAGACAGGCGAGTAGTTGAAGAGGACAACGTGCAAGAAGAAGTTGTGGAAGAAGTCACAGCCCTGCAATCGCCAAATGAATCCATGTACCCTGATCTCGACACCCCAGTGGCAACTCCAGCTAAGAAACGTGAAGAAATTGTATTCACCTCCGGATGGAGAAAAGTTGTCAAACTTCTGGATCTCTTCAAAACCGGGCTGGTTACGGAGGACACTATGAAGAAACTTGAGTATGGCGAGGTCGAGGAGACGGAAGTAGCTCGGGAACTCCGTCAGTACCTTACAGGCGAGGAACCNCTGTACATACATTATAGTGAACCACAATTTCTACAACTTTGCGTGTGTGGGGACCCATGCGTTTTTGCCTGCAGAAACAATCATGTTATAAAAAGCTTAAGTAACTATGGGACCCAATGTGAAATGACACAGTCAATATATATGCATTTTTAAATAGGGTAATAGTGTATATGGAATGGCAATATGGTGAAAGCCACCCTTCTAGTTTTTACATGCTTTTTGTTGTTCAGCCGAAAGACGTGAAAAACGAGCCTGATCCAAACGCAAGGGACGGAGCCACTAACGACCAGTTGGGGCAAGTCCGTGATACAGAGAAAGTGTACATAGATAAACTGAAGACCGAAGACGGGCAAGGTTCAATAGCATCATCACTTTCCGAAGATGCGGTGACCGATTTGAATCTACAGAAAGAGGAACAAACAACAGAGTTGGAGAAACCGAAACCCAAGGACACTTCCTCTGACGCTGGAAGCTACTTGGAAGGTATTGCCACACCCAGTCAAGAAATGGACAGTGAAAAGCAACCAGAGGAAGACACTCGAGTAGTTGAAGAGGACAACGTGCAAGAAGAAGTTGTGGAAGAAGTCACAGCCCTGCAATCGCCAAATGAATCCATGTATCCTGATCTCGACACCCCAGTGACAACTCCAGCGAAGAAGCGTGAAGAAATTGTATTTACCTCCGGATGGAGAAAAGTTGTCAAACTTCTGGATCTCTTTAAAACCGGACTGGTTACGGAGGACACTATGAAGAAGCTTGAGTATGGCGAGGTCGAGGAGACGGAA